>JABUQX010146420.1:5000-10000 GCA_015478945.1 Trachelipus rathkii | reverse complement strand
TGTGGTTGTTTGACTCTCTCTCTCTCTCTCTCTCTCTCTCTCTCTCTCTCTCTCTCTCTCTCTCTCTCTCTCTCTCTCTCTCTCTTAAGCAGCACCAAAACGATTGGATATACAAACCGATGACTTAAATAAAAAATGCGTCACTCTCACAATTAAATATGCTCTCAAAATTTGTACTGATTGGACAAATAATAATAGATATATCGTAATTTTTGCATTTATGAAAAAAAAAAAAATTTATGAGGACAATTCAATTCATAACTGGATTTTATTTAATTTTTTCATATGAATAGCGCCAGACCTGAAGGCGATAGACAAAAACCAATATGATTTTTAGATTCAGCGCAACAAAATACATAAAAAATAAATCTCGTATATATCAGCACACTTTGTGGTGGGCTTTATTACCTATAAAAATTAGTGATTGTCGGGGAAGAACCTTTTTTTCATGCTACTGCTCCACCGCTAAAATATTTCTGCTCCGACTCCACCCAAAACTTTGCGGCTCCGGCTCTGCCGTCCTGTAATAATAATAATAATAATAATAATAATAATAATAATAATAATAATAATAATAATAATAATAATAATAATAATAATAATAATAATAATAATAGTTTCGTGCAAACTCAAAATTCTTTTCCTGCCGGATGTAAATCCAGAATTTTTGAAGAGTATCCTTAAATCCGTAACCTTTCTTCTTATCCTGATGGTGCAACTAATGTATTTAACCTTTGGTACCAAGTTTGACCGTTACAAGATAAAAAATTGTAACTGCTTAGTGATTGGACTCGTATATTACTTATTAGCTGGACTATAGTATTCAAACAACGCAAATTATTTACGTATGAAAATTGTAATAACTAAGAAGTGATTTATTTTATATACTTTGCATTCGAATATCCTACTTCAAATTAATAAAATAACAGTAATCTCATAATTCTATTAAGTGAAATTTTCACCAAAAATATATAACCAAACAAACAAAATATTAAAAGAAGACAAAATCAAACTTGTATCACAACTACACAAAAAATAAAATTAGTCTTTGTAAGATTGGATATTTATATAATTAGAAACAAATAATGTTAAAAATGTTAGAAAAACTTTTAAAACTTTAGTTATAATAATATGTTTGTCTTTTTTTATATTTTAAATTTAAGGGTAACTATTTATTATAATAAAAAGAGGAGGTTTCAAAAAATATTTAAATGTTAAAGTTCACCAACATACATATTTTCATTATGAGCAGCAGCAGCAGCAGTGCTATATATAGCATAGCATATTGGTGGCTACTGGGCTGTTATGCTGGTTGTTGGCTATTGGTTATACATATATATATATATATATATATATATATATGTTGGTTATTATTGTTACATATATACAAGTTATTGGTATGTTATATAGGCATTTATATATATATATATATATATATATATATATATATATATATATATAATATATATATTATATATATATATATATATATATTTCTTTTATTACTCCGTTTTTTTTTTTTTGTTTTTTTCAATATATTGCTAGTATATGATACTAACAATTAAATTTTTGTGGAAAATCTTTTGGTAAGATCTTCAAAAGCCTTGAAAATATTTATAAATAATTTTAAAAATCACATTTATGTTAAATATTTTTTCAAAAATGAAATATCTCGAAAAGTACGACACTTACACAAAAACCAATTACATATTTGGAATCAGCGTATAAAGCTTATTACAAAAATGTAAAAAAAAAGAAAAAAAAAAACATATATTAGGGGCTCGAGCTGACGGGGGACAGAGGGGGGACGTTTTCCATACCCCGTAGGGGAGGGGCGGAGGAACCCCCGCGACACCCAAATACCAAAGAGCGGGGGTTCCGGAGACCCTCCCCGGAGGGGGGCAGTCCGCCTTACCCCCTGTCGTTCCTCGGAAGACCGAGAGACCCCGACTCTGCCATCTTTGGTGGTTTACCTGGGTATTCCCCTTCTTGGTTTGAAAACACCCCCCAAATAAAAAACAAAATATTTACTAAATTTTTTTTTAAAATTATTTAAAATATTTCGAACTTTTGAAGCATGTCCGTTACCACTTAAATTCATTGTTAGTATCATATACTAGCAATATATTTAATAAAAAAAAAAAAAAAAAATTAAAACTGACGGAGTCGTAAAACAGAAAAGGTCCTATATATTTTTGAATCATGTCCGTTACCACTGAAATTGATTGTTAGGATCATATACTAGAAATATATTAAAAAAAAAAAAAATTCAAAACTGACGGAGTCGTAAAACAGATAAGGTCCTATATATATATATATAAAATATGTTGGCTAATGTTACGCTTGCTAGTTACCATTGTTATTGTAAATGTATATATAGCATATACATATATATATATATATTATTATATTATATATATATTATTATTATATGTATATTTTATATATACATATATATATATATATATATATATATATTCGCATTTGTATAGTTTTTGTTATCATTACATATTATTGATATTAGTTAAAGAAGGTTATTGTTGAGGCTAGCAACATTATTATTAATGTTATTGTTATTATCGTTGTTGTTGTTATTCTATTATTATTTATTATTATACATACATATATATTATTATTATATATTATGTGCATATGGATATATATATATATATATATTTATATATATATTAGTGATGCAGGTAACATCCGCATCCGCATTCGCATCCGCGGAGCATCCGCACATTATGAAAGATCCGCATCCGCGCTTTGCCCTGCGGATGTTGCGCGGATGTTTATTATCGAGATTTGATAAAAAATTTATAATAAAAAAATATTAAATTGAAAAGGAAAATGAAAATGAGTTGAAGGCAATTCAAAACGGCTTGATATTCCATATCTTAATGTTATCAAAGACATTGCAACTCGCTGGAATAGTACACTTCATATGATTGAAAGAATGGTATTGCTCAAAGAATCTCTTGCTTTGTACGCCAGTTCGTATTCCAAAGTTAACATTCTTACTAATGTGGAATATGACATCATATCACACTGCATTCAGCTAGTGAAACCATTTAAAGAAATTACCAAAAAAATCAGCGTCTCTACAGCTTCTGTCTCCGATGAAATACCATTAATCTCAACGCGAAGAAAGCATTTTGAACCATCTTCAAATGAAAATGATGATTTAAAAAAAATGAAAGATGTAATTAAACTAGAGCTAGAAAAACGCTTTGGTTCTGTGGAAATTAATAACCTTCATACATACAACTTACTTAGATACCCGTTATAAAGGCAAGTTTTTTGTAACACAGTATTAAAATCGTCACTTTGTGTTGCAGTTGAAAAACTTCAACTGAACAATCTCTTTACCTGCCCCCATTAAAAAGAAAAAAAATGAAATCTGCAGAACCAACAACTTCTACATGTAAATCAATGACAGATTCACTTGAAGAATTTCTACAGTCCAGTAGTGATGAAGAAAACACACACATTACCAAAAGATGTAGTGCAAATGATTGAAAACTATCACCAAGAAAAACGATTAGATACAAATGATGATCCTATCAGTTGATCGAAATTTAAGCAAAATGTTTGCCCACGCTTGAGTAAACTTGCAAGGAAATATTTGGCCTGTCCTTCAACTTATGTTCCAAGTGAGAGAGTATTTAGCAATGATGGGCTAATATATGATGAAAAGAGAAACAGACTCTCAGCAGAAAAGGCAGAAAAATTGATGTTTCTCAAGCACAACCTTCCTATATTTGAATTTCAATACTAGTGCAAAAAGTATATAATCCATTGTAAAATCTCTTTCACTAAGAGTGGAGGTTCGGGGAAAAAGGTTGGTAGGGTGCATTTGAGTTGGGTCCCGTCCAGCACCCTGGTAACACAATTATATTAATAGATTGTGGCTAAAACTCGAAATATATTAGGAAATATATATATATATATATATATATAGCAGCATATATGTTGTTATATATAAATATATATATATATATTGTGTCTATAAAAATATATATATAAAATATATATATATATATATATATATATATATATATATATATATATATATATAAGTTATTATAAAAGTTATATATATATATATATATATATATAGCAAAGTTATCAGTTGCTATATATATATATATGTTATGTTATAGACCATATATATATATATAAATATCCAACATCCGTATCCATCCGTGATATTAAAAATCAAACACCGCATCCGTCTTCCGCATCCGCGCGTATGCGAAAAATGACATCCGGCTGCATCACTAATATATATATATATATTATATAGCAGTTTATATATATATAGTATATATATATATAAGGTTATATATATATAAGAGCAGTATATATATATATATATAAGTTATATAGTAAGGTTATATATATATATATATATATATATATATATATATATATATAAGGTTATAAGGTTATTGGCTTGCGAGCAACATATACATATATATATTACAGCATATATATACATATTGGTTATTGGCTGGTTATTGTTACATTGTTAAGCAAAGATAGACAGTTGCTGGTTATTATATGAAGGTTATGATATATATATAAAATACACGTTAGAATATATTATACAAGGTTACATATTATTATATGGCTGGTTATTGTATAAATATAGTATTATTATTATATACAAAGAAAGATATATACATATGCTATATATATATATATATATTATATATACATATATATATATATTGTTATAGCATATATATATATATTATTATTATTATTATATTATATTATTAAGTTACATATACATAAACATATTACTATTATGCAGTCTAAATGGCAAGCACGCATACAAGCAGGCATATATATATATATATATATATATATATATATATATATATATATATATATATATATATATATATATATATATATAGGACTTTATCTGTTTTACGACTCCGTCAGTTTTGAATTTTTTTTTTTTTTTTTTTTTAATATATTTCTAGTATATG
>JABUQX010146419.1:0-2500 GCA_015478945.1 Trachelipus rathkii | reverse complement strand
TCCATTGATTAAGACTTCCATCAAAGGCTGGAACAAATCATCTCGTTATTTCATTTCTGATCCTTAAGTGTATTTTATAAAACTTGCTGATATTAATATAAGAATAATATATCACCTGGAAATTATATTTGTTTTGTTTGTCATTACCTTCCTTGGTTTCGGAAGAACTTTTCGCTTCAGGTTGTTTGCTGCCTTGCTGATTTTATGTCTTTGTATTATATAATTCTCAAATTTCTTGTAATTAAGGTCATGACAGTGTTAATTCTCAAGATTATTTTTAAAGGTCTATTGAAGCTAGTACCAAGTGTTCGACAGGGAAAATGATAGATGGGTCAAATGGCCGATATCTGTAAAAGGAAAAAAAATCTGGTTATTTAGAGTTTCTCTAACGAATTTAACAAAACTTAACTTAACCTAACCTAACCTAACCTAACCTAACCTAACCTAACCTAACCTAACCTAACCTAACCTAACCTAACCTAACCTAACCTAACCTAACCTAACCTAACCTAACCTAACCTAACCTAGAATAACCTAACCTAACCTAACCTAACCTAACCTAACCTAACCTAACTTCTTTCTCTCCTTAATCCCCTTATTAGACGTATCAGCAATGGTTTCATTTCGAGCATCGCTTTCGTTATCGCTGCTATTGGTGCATAAAGTCGAAAGATATATTCGTAATATATAAACAAATAAAGACATTACGGGAAAGTAAAGAAAATGTCTCCGCCGGGATTCAAACCAATGCATGTTGGGAATAATCCATCGTCTTAACCATTCGGTCACTCCACGAAGCCCAAAAACTTTGTTTCATATATCAGCAGCAGTTGGCGTTAGCGTTATATATATATATATATATATATTTGTGTATAAGTATTGTTGTGCTTTGTTATAGAGATTAGTATGGTGCAACCAGGCTACAAATACATATATATATATAGATACATAGAAAGAAAGAGATAGATATTGAATATTATTATTACATACATATTGGCTGGCTGGCTATTATTGGCTGCTGCTGGTTGGTTGGCTGGGCGTTGTTGTTGCTGGAAGTTATTACTGTTGTTGTTGTTATGCTGGCTATTATTATTGGCTGTACTATTGGGAAATATCAAAGGCCGATTGTCCCGTACATATATATTATTATTATACATACATATTATTATTATTACATTATATATGCTGCATATTTTGTTATACATGTATATTATTACATATTATACATATATTGTTATATACATATATACATATATATTATTATTATTACATTATTATTATATTAGCATTATATTATTATACATATTATACTTATACAATACATACATAGATGTTGATCCAGTTTCTATGAACTGTTATGTATATATATATATATATATATATATATATATATATATATATATATATATATATATATATATATATATATATATATATATTTATATATATATATATATATATATATATATATTTTTATATATAAATAATATATATATATAACAACTAGAAAGGAAATCAGAGGAAGCCCACGGATGAAAAGACAGATACAGAAGGAGGGAAGTTTAGGGATCAAGGCTTTATGCGAAACTTTATCGAAAGTTTGCGTTATGTTTAGCGCTACAGAGGACAAAGAGTCAGAAAGAAAGGAAAGGAGATTGCCAGTCGAGAGTTTTTTCCGGAAGTCCTAATAGCTATCAGAGATAAAATTCTTAGAAATGAGATGTTTATAAATTTCCTCGTTGAAGATAAATATATAAAAAAATCTAGATAGAATATAGAGATTAAAATAATAGAACGGTAGTTGAAAGGTTGAGTGTGGTCCTCATTTTTTGGCACTGGTTGAATGAGTACATGCTTATAGCTGGAAGGAAAGTGAAGGTGGATAAGTGGAGTCGAAACAGTTTATCATGGCAGGGTGAAGTTTCTGATGCATATGTTTTTGAGAACTACAGAGGAATATCATCATGACCATACGCCTTCATAGTATTAAGCTCAGGGGAGCAGAATAAACATCTTTAGAAGATTTTAGAATGTTGATAATAATTATTCTAGAGGAAAGTGAAGAAGGACGAATATATCCAGTATTATCTGAAGTGGAATTTGGGGAAGGTTTTGAAGAAGAGTTCAGCTTTAGTAGAAGGTAAAATAGCAGTTGTGCCATTTAAAGAATTAAAAAAGGGAAAAAGGATGAAACAAAGTTAGAAGAAAAGGGTGAAGAAGAGGAACAAGGAAGATTATTGGAAGATTATAAGAAGATTATTAGAAGAGGGTGCAGAGGAACAAGGAAGATTATTACATATTTTACGAAAAAGAGTGTTTAGTCACAAAATTTGCATAATTCGTAATAGAATATAGAGGTTGCATGTGTTTCTGGGATTTGAAGATGACAGTAATTCCTTAAGGTAGCGTCACCACGACGAATAACACGAAAAAAAGGAGAGTTAAACCGATAATTCGGATACGCGTTCAACACCCAAATGAAACCTGAACGAAGTACAAC
>JABUQX010146418.1:5000-17500 GCA_015478945.1 Trachelipus rathkii | reverse complement strand
ATATATATATATATATATATATATATATATATATATATATATATTTGTCATGATTCGACTGTCACTCAGATAAGCTGTAGACTGCAGAAGAGTGTTGAAAATCTGAAAGGAATGTATATTGGAGAGAGAGGCCTGCAAATCTGAGAAGATTAGTAAAGAAGTACTCTGGGAATTGTAATTTAAGTAAGTAACTTAATTTGAAGTTTGTTATTTAGTAATTTAAATTTTTTTATTAAATTGCTTAAAATTTCAAAATTTTATTTTTAAATTATTTTTCATATAAAACTGAAGATGGAGGAGCAACATATTTTTCTTAGGGACATTTCTTTTAATTCAATTATCAAATGTATAAACCTTAAAACAAAAAGAAATTTCAAACTTTAAATATTAGGAAAGTGAAGCTTCGTTTATCGAAGTCGTTGAGTCATAAGAAGAAAAATTCATACCCTTTCGTCTGAAAGCAAGTACAGAAAACCCCCTTCATCATTTGTTTCCTTTTCTGAATGGTGACATGCTCCAAAACTATTTGTGCCACCAACACCAACCAGCTGGTGTGGATATGGTGCTTTGTATAAATAATAAATAAAATATATATATATATATATATATATATATATATATATATATATATATATAGGTATATATATATATATATATATATATATATATATATATATATATATATATATATAGTTTATTTGTTTTACTAAATTTTTACGCTTTTCATAATGTTTATAACGTGAAAAATTTACGTTTCTTTTTACTTCACCCTCTAAAGCTGTAAATAAATCAACACTTCTAACCATCTCGCTCCATCCGGGGATCTATTGATCTATTTATCTATTGATTCAAGTCATGTTTTTTCATACCCCAAAGCTGTAAATCACTAAATCAAACTATCGCCTTCTTAACCACCCCTTGCCCATCCGCATCTATTGATTCATGGAGCTACTGATTCAAGTCAGTTTTTTGCCATACTAAAGCATTAAATCAAAAACACTACCCGACCACCCCTTTGTCCAGCCGTGATCTATTGATCTATGGATCTATTGATTCAAGTCATAAGCGGTATGATAGTAAATCATCAAATCAGTAAATCAAACCACTATCCATCCACCCTCCTGTCCAGCTATTGGACTATTGATCTATTGATCTATTGATTCATGTCATATTTTATTAAATTAAGAGGTGTTTTTACATACCCAAAATCAGTAAATCTGTAAATCAGACTACCCTCCCTGCCAACCTCCTACCTACTTTGACTCATAAATTTTATTTTTTCAATTGATTCTAAGTATTTTTTTTTCTTTCGAGTTTAGAAGTTCTTTAATATATATATATATATTATATATATATATATATATATATATATATATATATACATATATATATATATATATAGTATATATATAATAGTATAGATATATATATATATATATATATATATATATATATATATATATATATATATATATATATATATATATATATATATATGTGATTTTTGATTTTTTTATAAGTTATAAGATTCTTAAAACGTCATGTGAGCTATCAATATGAAGAAGAGGCAGAACAGGCTTTTAATAAAAGACACGCTTCAGAAATCGTCTATGTCAGGCCCGGTCCATCTAATGCAGATGATGATGAGGAGCCTGTCAATACAACGGATGTAGATGCTAATGCCCATGTCCCCCGCATTTCAGAGACTATACCCCCTTCGACTTCTATGGTGAGCATTAGTTTTTTAGTTATTTAAACTATGAAATATGGATTACTGAATATAATACTAATGCTGTATGAACATAATATTCATGATTGATTCCGTTTTTACAGAATAGAGACGCCGATCTTCAGCGATCAGAAAGTCCACCACTTGGAACGGGAGGGGATAGGGAGGGAGGGAGATTTGCATGCTTAGCGAACTATGGAAAAAGTGGCGGGGGCATTCGCTACTCTCTCGGGGATCGTTGATGTGCATAAGTATAACATTCACGTGAACACTGACAGAGTGTTCAGGGAGGGGATGGATTTGGGGGACGCCTTCATGAGGGTAATTCACGATATTATTGAATATTTGAAAAGGGATGTAGCGCATAACCAGTACGAGGTAAGAGTTTGGTTTACATTCTACGATAAAGATGGTAGATCGTATCATGTAAACATACCCTATGCTAAAATGAATATGGTAGATTTAATTCCTCATTTAACAGAAAGATTAGCGTCCTCTTTTCAGTCGGGTGATGAAGCTACTTTCAGCGACTTTGTAGCTGAGGTGCAAGTCCTCCACAACCCGCAAGGTCAGGGTCCATTGCTTCCAGGGGGGGTTGGTTTCGGGAATAGTCACATTATCAAAAGACATATGAGATCCAGTGACAACACTCGCGAAGTAGATAAAGTAGGTTGTGGGTTTAGAGCTATCGCTGTTTGCCACAAACTTCTTACCTCAGATCCACCCATGATTATAGATGGTATAAACAGCTCCACAATCGCTACCTTAGGCAACGATATTGCAGGGTGGTGTGGTCTAAAGTATGCAGATCCTTTATCCCCTGATAAGTTTCCTGTGATTGAACGTACATTAGGTTGTAGACTTTTCGTGTACAATAACGACCGCTATGGCGAGATGCACGTTATGTATAAACCACAAGAGAATGATAGAGATAAACCACTTTATATAATAGGTTTTGATGCTGCTACAACACATTTTTACTATCCTTTCCCAAGACCCGACTCTATTAAATTGTCTATTGGTAATGCTAAATGGTATTAGGTCCCCCGTATTCTGTCCTCAATGTTATAGTTTTGTAGATAATATGGCTGTACATTTAAGGGATGATTGTAAGGAGTATAGATGTGGTCAGTGCTTCACGCATAAATGCAAGGGTAATCTAAATAATCCTGTCCCTCTTAGACACTGTAGTAAATGTAATAGAAAATTCTATAATGAATCGTGTTTTAAACTTCATCAAAAAAAGGTGTGTGTGAAAGTAAAAATATGTAAAGACTGCGATACTTTGTATACAGCTGATAAATATGGTAATAAACAGCATGATTGTAAGAATATAAAATGTTTCACATGTGATTCGAAGTATGATCCTAATGATGGTAGACATAAATGTTTCATGAAAAAATTGAAAGTAAATGAAGCTGAGAGGAACGTGTACACTATATATTATGATATAGAGACGTATAATCATAATGCTAGAGTGGATGAGAATGGGAAAGCTATAGTGGACATGATTCCTTATTTGTTAGTGAGCATGCTGATATGTTATAAATGTAGCAGTAAGGAACTGGTAAATGAGAATAAATGTGAAAATTGTGGTGTAAGACGTATGGAAATTTTTCATCTAGATTCCACAGACGTACGGTAAATGTCCAGTGGATAAATTTATAGAATATCTTGCCCTCTTTGCTTCAAAACATAAAAAAGATACAATAATAGTTGCCGCTCATAATGGTTCAAAATTTGATACGCAGTTTGTCTTCAGCAAACTGCTAGCTAGACCCTGGGCGAGTTCAATATCGACTAACCCTATAAAGCGCGGCACTAAAATTATCACTTTGACCAGTCAGCACAATATTCATTTCAAAGATACATTATTATACATGCCTTGTGCGTTGAAAAAACTACCTAAATGTATGGGGATAGAGGGTAATCTAGCTAAAGGTTTCTTCCCGTACAGATTCCTCACTCTGGACACTATAAATTATATAGGACCTATTCCCGATAAAACAATGTTTGAAGTTGATCTGATGAGCGAAAGTGAGAAAAAGGATTTTGATGAATGGTGGACCAGTTATGAAAATAGAGACTACGATATTAAATCAGAATGTACGAAGTACTGTGTACAAGACGTCGACATTCTAAGACGGTGTTTTGAAAAGTTTAGAGGGATATTTCTTAACACGTATAAAATAGATTGTCTGGATGATTGTTGTACGATAGCTTCATTGTGTTTCAGAGTATTTAAAACTAAATTTATGCCGAATAACACTATAGCCCATATAGGGAGGGGAGGGGGGAAGAACTATTCATACGAAGGTATTAGATGGTTGGAGTTCATGGAGATGTATACGGGACAAAATATCGAGCATGCTAGGAATGGGGGTGAGCGAGTATTTAAAATTAAGAATAAATGTCTTCAGCCTGATGGGTATGCTGAGGTACCGGTTACCGAATACACAGCTATTGATGGTGAGGATTTCGTAGGTTTGAGAGCGCTTAGAGTAGATGGTGATTTGAAATACAGGAATGCTCAGCGATGGAAAGGTATGGGTAATGTAGCTGTGAAAAAGATTGTGTACTTGTTTCATGGATGTATTTGGCATGGGCATCAGAACTGTGAGAAAGGTCGTAAAAATTTAGGTAAAACATCGAGTCTCGATCTTTATAGAATGGCTATGTTACAAGAAGCGTCGTATAAAAGAGCTGGTTATGAAGTTGTAAGAATTTGGGAGTGTGAATGGGAAGCCATGCGAAAGGAGGGTACTGTGACTGTAACTAAGGGGGGTGAGGAAAAAACTATGAATTTAGGCAAATACGTGCTCGAAGTAGATGACGGTGTAGCTAACAAGAGGTTGTGTATTGGTGATGCTCTGTACGGTGGGCGTACAGAACCGTTCGTTTACTATTACCCTTCCACCGATGGGAAGGTGAAGATATATTATTACGACTTCACTTCACTCTACCCCTCGGTCCAGAAAACCATGGAGTACCCTACAGGGATACCTACCAAACTTGTTGGTGACAAACTACCAACGATCGAAAGGTATATCGAAGACATTGAGACCACTTATTTTGGTGTAGCTTACGTTGATGTTCTCCCTCCTCAGAACTTGTACATACCGGTTTTGCCTGGTAAATACGATAAACGATTGATCTTCACCCTTTGCCGTACGTGTACAGAGCAAGGATACGAGGGTTTATGTAACCATACCGAAAAACAACGAGAGATTTCGGGTGTGTATACAACCCCTGAATTGAAACTTGCGGTTCTTAAAGGATATAAAATCAAGAAGATACACGAGATATGGACATTTACACGTACGCGTGGGCTGTTTGACGAGTATATCAAGTTGTTCCTAAAATGGAAAACTGAAGCCTCTGGATTTCCTGTCAATGACGACGGTAGTCCACTCACTGATGAGGAGCAAGATCTCTTCATAGCCGAGTTTGAAAGAATTGAGGGTGTGAAACTCGATAAAGCTATGATCAAAAGCAACCCTTGCTTACGGTACATAGCAAAACTGTTCCTGAACTCTCTTTGGGGCAAAATGGCTGAAAATTCTCCGAGGAATGAGGACATTATATGCAATAGCTATGCCGAAGTATGGGCCTTAACCGAACGGTCCGATATTGAGATTCTCAATATCACCGTTGCAGGGCAGAAACATATAGTTTCTGTACGCTATACCAAGTACGCTGATCATACACCTAAATCAGCTAATATTCCCATCGCCGCATTCGTCACAGCTTACGCTAGAGTGAAGTTATATAACGTTATGGACTCTTTAGGGCAGCGTGTATTATACTGTGACACGGACAGTTGCATATTCATAGCACGTCCAGGCGAATATGTACCACCCACAGGGAAGTTTCTAGAGATTTAACCATGAGATATGGCCGATAGTTTCGTGTGCACGGGACCTAAGTCGTACGCTATAAGACTGGTAAAAAAAGATGGAGGTGGTGTAGAGCACATAGTTAGAGCTAAGGGTCTAACGCTAAACAGTACGACGAAGGATATCGTAAATCATGATGGGATGTTGAAAATCGTAATAGATAAAACGGTTAAGGATGTTGAGAAAACATCAAATAGGGAATGGCTCGTAATGAATGATAATAACCGTTTCTACAATGAAATAAAGGATGAAGACGTTACAGCATTAGCTATAAAACAGATGTATGAAGAGGACGGATTACCTACGGCTCATAATGAAATGTTCAAAATGGACGATTCGGATAAACCATATGTGAACACATCCAAGTATTATAGGGAGGTAAGAGTACCGAACAAGATCTTTAAGGCCAGCAAGGGGGGTGAAATGTCTTTAATTGATAGTATAAAGAAGTTCAGACACACTTCTAATAAGAGAAGTCTTGTGAAGTACCACCCGTACTGTAGCTCAAGGGTACAGCACGCTAATATATAATATATACATATACATATATATATATAGTATGTTATATATATATATATATATATAGAGTTATGTTATATACATATATATATATATATATAGTTTATATAGCACATATATATTATATATATCACTGTAAATATTTAAAAGCATGTTTTTACACTCCCTAAAGCTGTAAAAACGTATCGCACAGAAGGTGGAAGGGGTCACGCAGAGGCTATATACTGTTGTGTTTTATGACTTTACCAACTTTACTTATATGGCTTTACGTTTTTTGGTATGTAAAAACATGTTTTTACATACCCAAAAGACGTAAAACGTAAAGCCGTAAAGACGTATCGTGAGGTGGATATCTCCTTTGTAATAGCATAGCGCAACGTCTTTACGTCCGCAGGGGTCAAAGACGTAACGCGCAGAGGGTGGGAGGGGTCACTCCTGAGGCAATATGCTACACTTGTTTTATGACTTTACTACTCTGTTTCACCAAATTACTGTTCATATCATATATATATATAGAGAGAGAGTATATATATATATATATATATAGCGTTACATATATATATATATATTATTATATATATATTATACACATATATGTATATATATATATATATATATATATATATATATATATATACATACATATATATTATATATATATTATTATTATTTATATTACATATATTATTATTATACATATATATATATTATTAATGCTTTCCTATAAAATTACATTATATCTATCTTTTTTATACTTAGATGTATTAACAACAACTATTTGGTATTATTATTTCACCTATATATATTATTATATATATATACATATGTTATTACATATATATATTATATATTATATATATACATATATTATATATAAACATATATATATATATATATATATATACATATTATATATATATTATTACATATGTTATTTATATTATATATATATATATATATATATATATTATATTAATAGTTATATATTATATATATATATATATATATATATATATATATTATTATATATACATACATATATATATATATATATATATATAGTATAGTTACTATATCATATATATATATATATATATATATATATATATATATATATATATATATATATATATATATATATATATATATATATATATATGTTCTTCTTTATCTTATCAGAAATAGGTAAGAGTTTGAAAATATAATTTTAGGGTGTTGACTCAATGCCTTCGTAAGCTTTGTGGAATAAATAAAAGGTTTAAAATAAAATTATGACTGTGTCTATAATTTCAAGGCGACCGGAGAATACCTTCCGGTTCGCGTGCGGCGGCTGCGGCTGCGGATGAGGCGACTGCAGCTGCGGCTGCGGCGACCGCTGTTAGCTTAAGCGCGGATCACGCGGAGAAAAACCAGACCAGCCCCCTCGGAAATGTACTTGACGAAAGACGTGGCTACGCCACACACATGGGTTAGTAGCTCGGGCGTAGCGGAAGAATGAAGGGAGGTAGGGTCAAAAACGTTCGTGAATGTGTATGAGCATGTGCTCATGCACCTACACACTCACTCACTTACATGGCGAATTAATAGAAATAGGGGACCCCTAGGGGGACCAGCCCCCAAAATAAAATGGCAACCCCAAAAACTAACCATAAAGGTAGCCCATGTAGGTAGGTGGCCAAATATCACTCAGGGAAGACCCTGAGTCCAGGGCTCGAGCCCTGGCCCAGCCTATAAGCTGATTACTTCATAGGGGGTAGGGGATGAACAAAGGGGGGTAGGGTAAAAAACGCTCATGAAAGTACGTGAGCATGTGGTCAAGTACACATGTACTTACGCACGTTCATGGCGAATCAATAGAAATATGGGCTGTGCCCCAGGGTAGTGCCCCAGGGTAGACCCACAGACGCGAAAAGTATCCCAAAAGGTAGCTCCGCGGGGAGAGAGTTGCAGAAAAGGTCCTAATGAGCACGCTGACTGGTGCACTGGCACCGGTTGCCGATCTCTAGCTTTTTGTCATTGTTACTACTGAGCCGACGGGGACAGAGGGGGGGGACGTTTTCCATACCCCGTGGGAGGGGGCGGAGGAACCCCCGGGGACACCCAAATACCAAAGAGCGGGTGTTCCGGAGACCCTCCCCCGGAGGGGGGGAAATAGTCCCACCCTGTCGTTCCCGAAGGCCGAGAGACCCTGACTCCTGCCATCTTTGCGGTTTACCCTATTCCTTTAGTTAAAAAACAAAACAAAAAATTTAAAGTTACGATCGTAAACTGGTCCTATATATATTTTAATCATGTCCGTTACCACTGAAATTCATTGTTGGTATCATATAGTAGCAATATATTAAAAACTGAATCTTTACATTTTTTACTTTCTTAGAAAGTCATATATATATATATATATATATATATATATATATATATATATATATATATATATATAGTTATTATTATTATATATATATAAATATTATATAATATCTATATATATATATATATATATATATATATATATATATATATATATATATATATATATATATATAAGATAGAGAGTTATATAAGGATATATATATATATATATATATATATATGATTATATATATATATATATATATATATATATATATATATATATATATATATATATATATATATATATATATATATATATATATATATATATATATATATATATATATATATGGATATATATATATATATATATATATACATATATATATATATATATATATATATATATATATATATTGTCAAAGAGACAAATAAAGATAAAAGAAAATATTAATATTTACTAAATTACATAACATTAAATCTCTTAAATAAATTACATCGATGACACATCTTTCGAAAGAAATAAAACTGTGTCAGATTTCTCTATGTCTCCCATTTCGCCTAACAATCCTGAAATCTTTTATTTTCAAGAAATTCAGAAATAAAATTTATATTTCTAAGTTAAAATAAAAAGTAGAAACGACAAAGGCAAGAAGAAGAAATTTTGAACAAAAATAAACGCTATGCTATGAATCCAGACGCTATTTTCTTGCTAAGTTATTATTGTCAACTGGAGGTGTTCGAAAAATCGAAATATGACGCTCCTTATATTCAAGATTTCTATTGCGATAATCGTAGTTAAACTTTATAAGGCTTTTGTTTATCCCTGATTATCTCGATAAATGGACAAGATACGACAAATATAGTGGATAATAAGCTTCTGATAAGATCAGCGTAACTTTGTCTAGAAATATCGTTTAAATTTTTTTATAATACGTCAATCAAGATTGATTTTTCTCATCACCTCTCATACTTTTCCTTCATTGTACAATTACTCTAATTGATAATGAATCTAACTGTTCTTCATTATAATAGGTATCCTGTTTTTGTATATAAATGCTAATTTTATATAAATATCAATATCTTATTGAAATCCAAACTTTTAATTGACGTTGTCTGCTCTTAATATAATAAACAACTCCAAAAACAAATGTTAAAATTTAAAATTTTGAAATATAAATTTTTAATTGAATAATAACCGTTCTTCATTATTATTAACAAAGAGATTTTATAGATAATACCGTACAAAAATCGTGTTTCTTTCTCATGAGAATACATTTTGAAAGCGCTGTTGAGACTCGATTTTATATTTGGAAATTGTGAAAATGGGTTACAATACGGCCAGCTTAAATGTGTAAATAATAGTAATTTATCTCTGTGCACTCACATCATATTTATAAATTTTCATTACGTTAATAGTTTATGGGTTTTCGAAAATACCTGCTTTTAATTTCGCATAACTGACCTCTGGTCACATCAGTTTGATAAAAAGATTTAGTGTTACTTTTTAAAGATTATTTTAAAAAATGTTATCATATACGTTCTCGTCATTTGTAGCTATAGGCAATAAAAGTATTAAAAAAAGAAAGATATTAAGGTTTTTGTTGCTCCGCCTAACAAAGAGATCCCTTATATTAAGAATTGAATCCTTTTAAAATAAATTGTCAATAGACTTCAACGCACTTTTAGAAATAGATTCGTTTAACTATTTTATATCTTAATTACAATAAAATATATGGACATAAAACATGTTATAGGCTAGACTATAGAAATTGCCAACAATTCTTCGTTTTTTTTTTTTTTAATATTAAATAAAAAATTCCTATAAACTAAGGTCTTTATTTCTATCATATCATTCATATATAATTTATACTCTATTATAGAAGGAATAAGTTTTTTAATGCCAGGTTTTAAAAGCCTCTACACTCACGATGGAAAATCGGCGTCTTCTGATTATCCAGCGATAGAGTCGTAAAATTATCGAACAGAAATCGCGCAAAATAATACCAATAGAAAAAAAAAATTAGCGATTAAAACTCTTCTTAACAAAAAGAAAAATAAAATGAAAAAAAGAAAAAAAGATGTAACAGGATATTATATTTTTACATTTGTAACTTCTTTTATCTACTTTAAGACATCGTTTTATTGAGGAAAAAAGAAAAAGAAGAAGAAGAATTTTAATCCGATTTTAATAGATGATACATAAGATTAAAAGCAATTAGAAGTTATATATATACAACATATGAGTTTAATAAAATAAAAAGCTGAATATATCCAAGACAAGATAAAATAATGTATATATAAAAAATCTATTCTATTTGAACGGACGTTATAATGTAATAAACAATTCAAATTTTAAAACTAAACTTTTTTTATTTATTTCTATTTTATTTTTTTTTATTTTATTTTTAATCGTTATTTGGAAGACATCAATTAACCAGCAATTACCAGCCGTAAATTGCCCACCTGAAAATTGCTTAATTTGAAATTGCATTTTTTTCTACCTTGTTCTCTAATATAAATTTATATTAATTTAAAAGGAAAAAAAAGAAAAAAGGATTTTAATATTCGATTAAAAGGACTTCAGGATTGTATCAAAAGTTAAATAATATTTAGATTAGGAAATGCAAATTTTTTCTTTACTTATAAATTTTTTTTTTTATAAAGTTTTGCTAGTAAGATGCTTGTAGACCTTCTGCTTCTTCTTCTCACACTTTTCACCCTTCTCCTCTCTTTCTTCTCATTCTCCTCTTAATTCTTCTTTCTCTTCTTTTTTTCTTTTTTCTTCCATGTCAATCCTCTCTTCCTCCCTTTCTCTCTTCTTCTTCTTCTTCTTCTTTTCCTTCTCCTTCTCCTCTCTTCATCTTCTTCTTCTTCTTTCTTCTTCTTCTTCTTCTTCTTCTTCTTCTTCTTCTTCTTCTTCTTCTTCTTCTTCTTCTTCTTCTTCTTCTTCTTCTTCTTCTTCTTCTTCTTCTTCTTCTTCTTCTTCTTCTTCTGCGCTCCTATAAGTTCTTCTTCTTCTTCTTCTTCTTCAGCTCCCAGTCTAAGTTCTTCTTTCTTTCTTCTTCTTCTTTCTTCTTTCTTCTTCTTCTTTCTTCTTCTTTCTTCTTCTTCTTCTTCCTCTTTCTTCTTCTTCTTCTTCTTCTTCTTCTTCTTCTTCTTCTTCTTCTTCTTCTTCTTCTTCTTCTTCTTTAGCTCCTCTAAGTTCTTGTTTCTGTTGTGCTTGTTCCTGCTTCACTTGTTCATGTTGTTCCTATTCTTGTTATTCTTTTTCTTGTTATTGTTCTTTCTTTTCTTATTTTTCTTCCTTTTCTTTTCCGCTTTTGCTTCTCATTATTCTTCTTTAATAAATTTGTTTTTAAATTTGCATTTGAGTTTTTACTTTCCCTTTTCAACCTTTAATAATCTCACTTACCCTCTCTCTCTCTCTCTCTCTCTCTCTCTCTCTCTCTCTCTCTCTCTCTCTCTCTCTCTCTCTCTCTCTCTCTCTCTCTCTCTAGTCCCCTCTCCTCTCCTCTCTCTCTATCTCTCTCCCCTCTCTCTCTCCTTCCTCACACTTTTTATATATATGTTATTATTACATTATTATTATATATCTGCTTTTTTATATTTGTTATTATAACATATATATTATTATTCTTACATATTATTATTATTTTATTGAAGATATATATATATATATATATATATTATATTATATATATATATGTCTCTATGGCTATATTTATATCAAAACATATAAATATATTTATATATATATATATATATATATATATATATATATATATATATATATATATATATATATATATATATATATATATATATATAGGAAATAGAGATCCTAAGCAGCAGTGAAACTAAAACTATAACCTATATGTTAAATTCCGACCTACCCAGATTCATGATGTTAAAAAATATGGCAAACCAAGTTGACACCATAATGAAGGATGCTCTAAACTATATCAGGGTAGTGCATGGGGATGTGAAAAATACGATAAGTG
>JABUQX010146416.1:27500-41709 GCA_015478945.1 Trachelipus rathkii | reverse complement strand
ATATATATAACCTTAGCACCTTATATATATATATGTAACTGCTAACAACCTTCTTAACTTAGCAAATAACAATAGCATAGCAGCAGCCCATGCCAACGCTGCTGCTGCTACCGCTGCTCTTCTTATGCTGCTGCTGCTTATCAACAGCCCAGCAAGCCTTATTCTTAGTATATATAGCACCAATATAGCTTATGTATATATATATATGTAGTAACTGCTCTTTGCTATGTTCCCTTATAACCCAATAATATGTAATATATATAATAACAACATATATATATATATATATATATATATATAGATATAACTTTAACCTTAGCTCTTTCTTTCAACTATTTGTTATAATATCATATATTATTTTATTATTTCATTCTATTTTAATTTATTTTATTATATTTCTTTAGTTTTAGGACCTTCTCAATTGTAATGAAGAATTACCGATTCATGAAACTAACAAGAAATTCTTAATATGATCTAAAGAAAAGATAAAAAAAAATAAAACGGGGAAATAAACCAGAAAAATCTAATGATGTCGGATTGTGTCAAATGCGTGGCACACGAACATATGCCTTTCACAGGTCCGTCACAGGTGGATAATTTTTAAAAAAGAAAAAGAAAAAGAAAAAAAAGTGACAACTGATAATTATAAAACTTGGTGAAAAATAGTAAAAATTAATTTTACATGTTATAAATATCAAATTAGAAGACATCAAAGGTTTTTATCAGGTGAATTTCTCAAGGTTTAGTTTACTGCTTTTTTTTTATTTTTATTTTACTCATTTTGAACATTTCCTGTAAGTTTCATGAAAATCGTCTCATGTTGCAAATTTTGCAAGTTTCCTCTATAGACTTATGCTTCAAATTTGTCATTTTCCGCACTTATTACTTTTTTTACGTCTTTCTTTATTTTTAGATAATTTTAAGCATTTTCTTGAAAGCAGTTTCTTCCAACGACGTGTTTCTTTATAAATGATTAGGATATATATATATATATATATATATATATATATATATAACTCCCAATAGCATAACTAACTTAGTAATATGTAGTAATATATAACTATTACTATGTATAATAATATTAGCATAGTAATAATAACCATAATATATATTATATTATATTATAATAATAATATGTAACTATGTATATGTATATATGTAGCATATAACAATAACATCGCCAACATAGCAACCCAACCAATAAGCAACCAACCAGCCTTAGCGCATAACTGCTGCTCTCATAATAATATAACCATATAATATATATATGAGTAGCTCTGCCATATGTATAGTATGTATGTATATATATATAGCACCTGTATATATCCAACAACAACAATAATACCGCTAACAACAACTATATAATATGTGCTAACTATATAGTATCTAATCGTTTATGAAAAAGCTTACGTCAGTATATAAATAATAATATAGCCAACCAATAGCCTTAATAGTAATAGTAATAACAATAACAATATAGTAATAATAATAATAATAATATATCACTGCTCTTCTTTGTATATAGTAATAACACACTCATAATATGTTTGTAATATACATTTATGTATATATGTAATGACGCTTAATATATCTTTCAACTTCTTAATATATAACCTTAGCCTTAGCAATAACGCAATATAGCACTGTAACGCTTGCAACAACAACAGCAACAAATGCAACAACAACTGCAACAACTGCTAATTATATATATATATATATATATATATATATAATAAATTACCTCGAAATATTATCGAACAACGTCTGAAATAATTCGAGAATGTTATAAATTTAGGAGCAGATGGTCCTGAGATAATATTTTACCCAATGTGCATGTGCATTGAAATGCCGTACATTTGTTTTCATCCTAAGTTACCGCGATGCGGAGTCGGTGTAATAATAATAGCCGATATTCATAAAAAAGTATGAAATGGGGAAACCAGCGAACTCGAATTATAAATCGTTTTGGTAGTTTATCAATGTCCGACCGTGGCAGAACAGCAATTACATTGTATACGGTAGTGGAGACATAATGGAAAGGGCTACCCCTCATTTGTCACGTGATGAATATGTGAAGATAGTAGGATTTCCAGCAGAGGGCCACAGCCATCGTGATCTCAGACGTAGGTTCAAGGTTGCACACACAAGTATCAGAATAGTAATACATCGGCACGAGAAGAATAACGAATATCGTAGACGGCAGGAGCAAGACAGACGACGCTCAACAACACGTCGTGAAAACCGGAGTGCGAGAGCACTTCATAACAGCAATAAGTCTCAAGAGACAGTTGACGGAGGTACATGGAACACATGCAAGTACTGATACAGTTCGCAGGCAGCTTTGCGAAGACGAATATTAGCCAGGAAGGCCTGCAAGAAGGCCATCTCTCAGGAGAGATTATTGTACAGGGAGGATCGCATATGCACGTTTACATGCCATTATTTACGGGCGAGTAAAGATTCAACCTCTAAAGTTCCAATCGGCGTCAAAGAGTATATCGGCAACCCAGCGAACGATATGAAACTTGTAGTATCCAAGTGGAGGTATTTCGCTAACCACCCTTACAGACCCCTACATTCTTATTGAAAGATCTCTGACCACGGCACGATACATTACAAATTTTCCTAGAACCATATGTCATACAAAATGCTCCCTACATCGATCCTGAGTTTATCCTTAAGTATGATAATACTTGACCTCACTCAGCCATGTGTGTGCAGGAATACCTACAGGAGGTTCAAATCGACACTTTCCGATTGTCCGCGTACAGTGCGGACCACAATCCCATCAAGCACGCGTGGGACATTTTTGAAGGAGGACTTCGACAATTCAACCAACCCATAACAACCCTGAATGATCTTCGGTGCACTCTGATCTACCTGTGGGACGCAACCCTTAGGATAGCATACGGAATCTCATTTCCAGCGTGGGACGACTGTGCTAGGAAGCCATTACGTCGAGAGGTGGTCATACAAGGAACATATCCTATGCACAGCCCATAGGTTTGGTTCATGCCCGTTTTGCGCCATACATTTATGTTCCCATGCACAGTTGTTGTAGAAGCATTTCCACATCCCTTTATACCCGTATTGTGTCTCTTATCATGTGTGAGCCATATTAAACAGATCGTGGTCTTTTTTCTGTATATTTCCTACCTTTATGTGCTCTTTGCTCAGTGGTGCGATAAGTTTCCGGGGTAGTACATACAGAATATATATATTTTTATATATATATATATATATATATATATATATATATATAATTTTACATAAAATATATATATATATATATATATATATATATATATATATATATATATATATATATATATATATATATATATAAATAATAGAATGATTTATTGCAATAATATATGTAATTGTTTGTTACAAAGAGTAAAAGAGCGGGTGATCCCGGGGTACGCACCACCACAGCAGGCCAAGCCCATCTGTTAGAGCGAGTCTTTCGAAGTTGCGTCTGATGTCCGTTATGTCCGAGCGATGTGTTGAGAGTGATTTCCTTTAAAATTGGAGGCCTACCATGGTAAGATGTGCCTCTATAGGTAGAATTTTTGTTTCGGTTTGTAAATGATGGATGGTTGTGTAAGGGAGGCAGCCTGTTATTATTCTAAGAACTTTGTTTTGAACGACCTCTAGTTTTTGGATGTTGGACTATGATATTGTGAGAGCCGAAGCAGGCGATATATATTATGATTAGAAGCAGGTATTGTTTGTATACTATTGTGAGGGATTCTTTGTGTTGCCAAAATTTATTCCGGTCAGTGTTTTCATAGCATTCAATTAATGTGTGGTTCTAGAGGTAATATTGTTTATGTTGAGGTGAATGCCATGTTTGTATCGAAAGTTAAACCGAGGATGTTTGTTTGTTTATTAAGAGGGAATCTGTTGTTTGAAAGGTAATCTGATGGATAAAAATTTGACTTTCTTCTGTCAGGTGTGAGTAATGTGATAGAGGATTTTGGGGGAAGAGCGGACATTCTTTTTTTTTTGTCAGCCTTTCTTCCAATCGATTTATATGTTCCTGTATTTCTTTTCTTGCTGTATTTATAGAGAGATTAACCATTCGAGAACTTTAGATATTCTTGATAGTAATGATAAAGGTCTATATGAAGCTGAGTTGTTTTAGTATGGGGACAATATGTGCGTGTTTATAGAGTGGTGGGATATTTTTAGTTTGCCAAGTGTTGAATATTTGGGTTAGAATTGCTGTTGCTGTAGTTCCTAGGTGTTTGACTTGGATATTGGATATTTTGTCCGCACCTCCTTCTTGTGAGTTTTTTAAGTTTTTGATAGTGTTGAGTATTTTTAATGGAGTGAATGGAAAGGCATCTTGGTTGTTCTTTAATTTTTTTAGTCCCTTGTTTGTTAATCTTTTAGTTTGTGTTGAAGGTTTATGACGGATTTTAGATTTCATTATAAAATTTCTTGTTTTGTTTACAGATGGTATCGTTTGTTGGTGGTGGCTGTGTTTGTGAAGTGCGGATATTTTTATTGCTCGGACAAAATTTGTCGTGCTGATTTCATGACATAGCGTTTGAGTGTACAGCTTCCAGTTTTTACTCTAGTTCAAGTTAACTAAGTTTTATTTTTGAGATTTAAGATTTGGTTATTTTGGTCTTAGTTTGGTTGTCTAATTTGTAGGAGGGAGTTTCTTTGTTTTGTTAAGAAGTTGGGGTTGAAATGTTTGCGGTAATCATGGGGGATCTATTTTTATAAGTAAAAATTTATTCACTAACACCAGTGAGCAATGGAGAAATATACAAACAAATAAATAAATAAACCAGGCACACACAAATATATATATATATATATATATATATATATATATATATATATATATATATATATATATATATATATATATATATATAAATTTCTCTCTATATATTTATATATATATATGTATATATATATACTATTTCTATATCATAATGGGCGCGTATGCTATAACATAGCCAGCATGTAGTATATGTATATGTATAACATAACATATTTGCCTTATAACAGCAATAGCAGCCCTTGTATATGTATATATGTAATAATATATAATATATATTAAAATATATAGCATATTTATTTATTTATAAAATCGTAATAACTGTATAATAATAATAGTATAACTGTTGTAATAATAATCATTTATGTATGTTGTGTAATAACTAATAAATAATAAGAAATAGGGCTTACTAATATATATAATAATACATAATATATACATAATATATATATATATAATAATATGTATATATGTATAACATATAGCATATCTATATCTAAATAATATATAATATATAATATAATAATATGTATATATATAATATATATATATATCAACATATATATCATGTATAATAATAACTTATATGCTCAGCATATTTAATAACCAACAACAATAATAATATATATAACCATGTATGTATGAAATAATAATAATATGTATGTAATATGTAATAACCAATAATATCTTTCAACTCACACTTTGGCATATCAACAATAGCCAACCAATAATAATAATAATAATAATAATAATAATCATACATATACATATTATATATCAGAATAATCATATTTATTTTCGCATTACATAATAATAATAATATGTAATAATAATATTAGCCAGCCAACAACAACTAACCTATCGCTGCTCATACCATAGCCAGCAGCCAGCCAGCCAACAATAACCCAGCCAATATTAGCCATATATCTAACCATAATAATATATATATGTAATATGTAATAATAGCATATATATCAATAATATATATATATATATATGCCTTAATAATAAATATACATATATATATATATTAATATATGTATATAGCAATAATAATATATATATATTTAATAATGTGCCCCAATAACAACAATAACAATAGCCAGCCAACCAATAACCCACTGCTGTATAACCAATAGCCATGTATACCAACAGCCAACAGCAACCAGCAGCAGCCAACAACAACAGCTGTGCGTAATAATATGTAACAATAACATAAATATACTGTATATTAACTCTTTCTTGTATATCTTTCTTAACAACCATGGATATATGTAACTTATATGTAATATAACTTGTATAGCAACAACTTAGTAATATAGCCAGCCAATATATATATGTAACCAACAGCCTAGCTGTAGCTAACCAACCTTAGCAATAATATACCAACAACATATGTATAACCTTAGCCTTAATATCAGCCAACAACATCATTTCTTCAACCTCTACTAAAATATATATATATATATATATATATAAATGAATTACATAATGGAAGAGTGTAGGAGAATAAAGAGGAAGTCAAAAAAAGGCTTATTACAAATTTGTTTTTGACTACGGACTTCAAAAGATCTGATATTTTTTTTGAAAAATGTTTAATGTCTTGATACATTCAAGCTCTACTAAAGCCTTCACAAATGCTTTAAAATGTTTCTCTAGGTCGTAGCAATCTATCTTAACTTTCCACTAACCTTGTTTCACCCATTCGTGTGAGTTTGGTCCATTTTGTGTCTCGGAAAATCTTTCATATTTTTTTTATTAAAATTGTAGTAAGCCTTGACTATCTAAAATAATATCTGTTGCATTGACTGTGCCATAAAGTTTCAAATGTGTTGTACTTCAAATAGATGTGAACAGCACTGAACATATAACGTCGCTGGACATTTTCGACAGCTTAAGCATCTCCAAAACTTTTTTTCATTGCTTCTGCACAATCAAATAGTTGTCCAATCAGAAAGTCGCTATATATACAGGGTGATTCAAAATTATGATAAAAATTTT
The DNA here is from genome assembly GCA_015478945.1 of Trachelipus rathkii. Lineage (NCBI taxonomy): Eukaryota > Metazoa > Arthropoda > Malacostraca > Isopoda > Trachelipodidae > Trachelipus > Trachelipus rathkii. The sequence continues at coordinate 34,910 of JABUQX010146416.1, read as the reverse complement.
TGGTAACTGATAAGAAGTGCAAAAATAAAGGTAAAAGTTCCTATAAATGTATGACGTAATGTGCTTAATTTTCCGTCTGGCTGTCTGTATGTGTTTTTTACTAAATATTTTCTATCTACGATACCAAGTAGGTTACAAACCATATATTTGGGATGAGTACTGTTGTGTGTAGTGCTAATAACGACAAAAACAAGTATCAAATTTACTATAAATTTAAAAATAAATGATGTACCTCTTCAGTTGCGGCAAAACATGTGGTTTACGCATGATGTGGCTCCTGCACAATTTAGTGCTGCAGTTCGGAACACCTGAATGAGACCTTTCCCAATCAATGGATAGGTCGAGGTGGCCCAGTTCCGTGGCCAGCAAGGTCACCAGACATAAATCCTTTGGATTATTACCTTTGGGGACATTTAAAGACATTAGTATACTTTTCTCCAATCGACACCGTTGAAGACCTGCGATTAAGGATTATGAACGGAATTGAAACGATCAAACAGACTCCTGGAATATTTAAACGGGTGCGACAATCGATGAGAAGACGCCTGGACGCATGCATTGGGAACAACGGAGATAATTTTCAACATCATCTTTAGTCTTTTGATATCATTTGTAGGTGCTTTAGAAACAGTATGTTTATGTTGTACAAAACTAAACCTATCATACAATAATAATATGTTTATTTATACCAACTATTCCGAATGAGTTATTCGTTCCTCAAATACTTTTAACGTCCGCAATTTTTAAATTTAGAGTTTGTAACTTACTTGGTTTTAGAGATACAAGATATTTAGTAAAAAACACATACAAACAGTCAGACGGAAAACTAAGCACATTACGTCATACCTTTATAGGAACTTTTTTATTTTGGATTTATTATCTCTTACAAAAAATTTTACCATAATTTTGAATCTCCCTATATATATATATATATATATATATATATATATATATATATATATATATATATATATATATATATATATATATATATATATATATAACCACCCAGCAACAACGTAGCAATAATAATATATATATATATCTAGCATAACCTTTCCACCACTGCTGCTGAGCTGCTGCTATATGTAATGTTTATATATATATATATATATATAACAGCGCCTTAACCATATATTTTATAACTGTTTTGTTCAAATCCTCGTTTACCCCCCTCATATTCATACACCCCACCCTAATTACCACTCTCCTCCCCATCTTTCTCTACTTCTATATATAAGTCAATCAATCAGGCTGTACGCTTTACGGGACCCCCCACCTTAGGTGCTTCCCACAACCTAGGGCTACCACCCCGCTCACCAACCCACACCAACAACACCAAAATACGTTAAAACAATATACAAAAAAATAAAAAAATATAAAAACAACTATCAATTATATATATACTATATATACATATATATATATATATATAATATATATAATATATATATATATATATAATAATATATATATATATATATATATATATATATATATATATATAACAATATATATAATAATAACATAACTAATAGTAACTCTTTATAACTACCTTGCTATGTTTATAACAATATATAATAACTAATAATAACGCATATATATATGCCAACAACTATATATAACCCAACAACATCGCCTTGTAACACGCCATAACAACTCACTGCCCTTAACTGCTATATATAAGTCAATCAATCAGGCTGTACGCTTTACGGGACCCCCCACCTTAGGTGCTTCCCAACACCTAGGGCTACTACCCCGCTCACCAACCCACACCAACAACACCAAAATACGTTAAAATAATATACAAAAAAACAAAAAAAATATAAAAACAACTATCAATTTAAATCCACTCCCACACCTCCCCCTCCTCCCTCTCCCCACGACAACGCCAACAAAAATACCAAAATACAAAAATATAAAAAATATAAAGGTCAACCCACACTCCAGCAATATTTATTTATTCCTACGTTAAAATAGATAAAAATTTTATGACAAACAATTATTATAAAATTTATCGTTCCAAAAAATACAGCTTGACAAATCGAGTCACTTTATTATCACAAACTTAACACTATAAAAATTTTTTTCAGAAAGCATTCTCATATACATCTATCTATTAAAAGTATTCTAAAAGAAAATCATTAAAATCTATGTTTTTCCTCTTAAAGCTAGTAAATTGTGCGCTTTCATCAGTCTTCTAGTAATACTTATAAAATATGGTATAAAAATTCACGTATTAAAATTTATAAAACATTCCATACACATTACTACGTTTATTCCTACGTTAAAATATATACAAATTTATGGCAAACAATTATTATAAAGTTTATCGTTCTAAAAATACAGCTTGACAAATCGAGTCACTTTATTATCACAAACTTAACACTATAAAAATTTTTCAGAAAGTATTCTTATATACATCTATTTATTAAAAGTATTCTAAAAGAAAATCATTAAAATCTAAGTTTTTCCTCTTAAAGCTGGTAAATTGTGCGCTTTCATCAGTCTTCCAGTAATACCCAAAACCCTTATATATATATATACAATGTCCTTCCAAAATGATTTATATAGTACTATAAGTTACGCTGCCATTAGGTAAGTGGTAGGAATTTTTAGTAAAATTATCCATGTTAGTAGTTGTGTCCTATCAATTAACAATTAACAATTGTTCCGGCTTCAATAATTTTCCTGAATTTTTGTGGTTTTCCTGAGTAATAGTATAATTTATGCCAATAGCACGCTTTATATATTGATTTTTCACTGGTGATTAGTAACTAAGAATAGTTACAATTGATATGCTTGCATACACACACAGTAGGTAGATCCAGGTTATGCAACAAACTTAATTTATTTGCAATTATATATATATAGCATATATATATATATAATAATATATGAAGTAATATATAAATATAAATATATATATATATAATAATATATATATATATCTATATATATATATATGTATATATAATAACTATCTTTCTTTCTTTCATAACTCTAACCAATAATATGTATATATATATATATATATATATAATAGCAATAATAATATATATATATATGTAATAATAATAATAATATATATAATATAATAACGTAGCCATATATAATAATAACATATGCCAACTTTCAATATATAAAAATATATTATGTAATAATATTAATAATATAATGTATCATATATATCATAAATAATATAACATATAATATAATAATAAATACATATATTGTATATATATATATATATGTAACATAATATATATATATATATATATGTATATAACTATATATTTATAATATAATAATAATAATATATGTATATAACAATAATAATAATATCAATAATAATAATATATATCTAGTAATAATAATAATAATATATATACATATAATGCAATATATAATAATAATAGCAATAACAACAACAATAATAAATAGCCACATATATATATATATATACACTATAACAATAATATATATATATACATATATATATATATAACTCTTTGCCCTTAACCTTATTAATATACCTCATACCAACATATATGTTTATATAGCCTGCCACATATATATATATATGTCCATACATAGCATCCTGTAACTAATAATAGTAATATGTATATATGCTATATAACCTTATATGTAACCTTATATATATATATATACTTCCATATATATATATAATATATAACCTTAACATATATACTATGCATAATATATACTTATATGCATTTTATAATGTATATACAGCCTTATATATATATATATGGTACGTAAAAATAGAAATTTACTTTACCAATCACACAAGCATTAACAATGGTTTTATTATTATTTATGTTCTTATTTTGCTGAAGAGAGAGCGAGAGGGGTAAACCAAAGGAGATAGGAAAGCGATGTTGAAACCATGAAGAGAGATAGAGAGAGAGAGAGAGAGAGAGAGAGAGAGAGAGAGAGAGAGAGAGAGAGAGAGAGAGAGAGAGAGAGAGAGAGAGAGAGAGAGAGAGAGAGAGAGGGGGTTTGGGAATCTCTGCAAAGAAAGGAGAGTTTAAAATGAAAAATCAGGAGAAATGGAATGGAAATGAACTCAAAATAATTTCTGTATAAAGATAATTAAATGTGTATTTAATGGAAATAAAGGCAGATGGAATAATAATAATAATAATAATTATATAATAATAATAATAATAATAATAATAATAATAATAATAATAATAATAATAATAATAATAATAATAATAATAATAATAATAATAATAATAATAATAATAATAATAATAACAATAATAATAATAATTAATAATAAACCTTAATAAAAATAAAAATAATAATAATAATAATAATAATAATAAAAATAATAATAATAATAATAATAATAATAATAATAATAATAATAATAATAATAATAATAATAATAATAATAATAATAATAATAATATTAATAATAATAATAATAATAATAATAATAATAATAATCATAATAATAATAATAATAATAATAATAATAATGATAATAATAATAATAATAATAATAAATAATAATAATAATAATAATAAAAATAATAATAATATTAATAATAATAATAATAATAATAATAATAATAATAATAATAATAATAATAATAATAATAATAATAATAATAATAATAATAAATAATAATAATTATAATAATAATAATAATAATAATAATAATAATAATAAAAATAATTATACTACTACTATCAACAATAAACCAATAATAATAATAATAATAATAATAATAATAATAATAATAATAATAATAATAATAATAATAATAATAATATTAATAATAAATGTTATGATTAATAATAATAATAATAATAATAATATGATAATCATAATAATAATAATTATAATAATAATAATAATAATAATAATATTAATAATAATAATAATGAAATAATAATAATATATTTATATTTATTACTGATATATTATTATTATTAAATCATTATTATTATTATTATTACTATTTGTATTATTATTATTATTAATATTAATGTATTATTAATATTATTATTATTATACTATTATTATTATTATTATTATTAATAATATGAAAATGTAAATGATTAATAATAAGTTTATAAATGTGTATTATTATTGTGTTTTATTGTGTGTGTGTATTGTGTGTGTGTGTGTGTGTGTGTGTGTGTGTGTGTATTATAATTATTATTGTGTGTGTATTATATATAATGTCAATCATGTTATTATTGTCCACCGTTGTATTGTTCCTGAGAATTGTGGTATTACGTGTGTCATATGTGTGTGTGTGTGTGTGTGTGATTATTATTATTATTATTATTATTGTATGAGTATATATAAATTATTATTTTTGGTAATGTATGTGTGTGTGTCTTTCTGAAAATTGATTAAAATTATTGCTATAATGAATATCATTAATACTAGTTATGGTATATGCGTGTGTGTGTGTGTGTGTCTGTGTGATTGTTATTATTCTTATATTATTATTATTATTATGTTTATTATTATTATTATTATTATTAATTACATTGGAATTATTAAAATCAATAATATTCATTACTATTGTGTATATTAAAATTTATGATTATCCATATTTTCATACTTCATTTGTTATTATTATTTTATTTATTATTATTTATTAGTATTTTTATTATTATTATTATTATTATTATTATTACATTATATTATTATTATTATTATTATTGTGTGTGTGTGTTCTTATTGTGTGTGTGTGTGTGAGAGTGTGTGTGTATGATTATCATTATTATTATTATTATAATAAATATTATTATTATTATTATTGCTATTATTATTAGTATTATTATTATTATTATTATTATTATTATTATTATTATTATTATTATTATTATTATTATTAATATCATTATTATTAATTATTATTATTATTATTATTATTATTAATATTATTATATTATTATTATTATTATTATTATTATTATTATTTTTATTATTATTATTATTATTATTATTATTATTATTATTATTATTATTATTATTATTATTATTATTATTGTTATTATTATTATTATTATTATTATTATTATTATTATTATTATTATTATTATTATTATTATTATTATTATTATTATTATTATTATTATTATTATTATTATTAATATTATTATTATTATTATTTTTAATTATTATTATTATTAATATTATTATTATTATTATTTATTATTATTATTATTATTATTATTATTATTATTATTATTATTGTGATTATTATTATTATTATTATTATTATTATTATTATTATTATTATTATTATTATTATTATTATTATTATTATTATTATCATTATTATTTTTATTGTTATTAGTATTCTTATTATTATTTTTACTATTTTTATTATTATTATTATTATCATTATTATTATTATTATTAGTATTGTTATTATTATTATTATTATTATTGTGTGTGTCATTATTATTATTATTATTATTATTATTTTATATTATTATTACATTATTATTATTGTGTGTGTGTGTGTGTGTGTGTGTGTGTGTGTGTGTGTGTGTGTATTATTATTATTATTATTATTATTATTATTATTATTGTGTGTACTTATTATTATTATTAATATTATTATTATTATTATTATTATTATTATTATTATCATTATTATTGGTATTGTGTGTGTGTGTGTGTGTGTGTGTGTGTGTTATTATTATTATTATTATTATTATTATTATTATTATTGTGTGTGTGTTATTATTATTATTACTTATTATTATTATTATTATTATTATTATTATTATTATTATTATTATTATTATTATTATTATTATTATTATTATTATTATTATTATTATTATTATTATTATTGTGTGTGTGTGTATTATTATTATTATTATTGTTATTATTATTATTATTATTATTATTATTATTATTATTATTATTATTATTATTATATTATCATTATTATTATTAGTAATAATAATCATAAAAAAATATTATTTTTGTTATTTTTATTATTATACCTTTTACTTCATTTAATATTCCAAAAATATATCTTTCAATACTGTTTTATTGCTTCATTAGATTTCGAATCATTAATTTTTAACGTTTCTTTAGTTGAAACTATCGACATTATAATTAGAAACATTAATCATTCTAATAACCTTTCCTTTCCAAATTTTAGTTTGTTGTACCCAAGCAACTTTCTAATTTTAAAATCAAATATATTTACAAATATATGTAGTTGCTATGGGCTTATCGTTTGGCACGACTTTTGCTGATTTTTATATGTAAAATTTTGCAATATTTAAAATTTTATATGTAATATTATAGCTTTTCTGGAAGAAAAATAACGAATTTACCATTATGTTAAAAATAAGATATGTTGACGATAACTTATCTACATTAAAAACTGTTAG
>JABUQX010146416.1:15000-22500 GCA_015478945.1 Trachelipus rathkii | reverse complement strand
GTGAATTTCTAATATATATTTAATTTTTTGGTGTGTAGACACGCGAAAATATATCTATCTACCCACAACCAGTAAGTGGTGGTAAGATAATTTAATAAATAATTAATCAGTTTGATAAAAATATAAATAATTAATCAGTTTGATAAACAAATAATTATTTTTCTTTCGTTTGGCAGGGGTTTGTAGTTTGTGAGCAATGACCATGATTATTTTGATTCAGCAAGTGTTACCAGCGTTATATATATATAATATATATATATATAGAAGTAGTATATATATATATATATATATATATAAATATATATATATATATATATATATATATATATATATATATATATATATATATATATATTATGCATATATATATATATATTTATATATATAAAAAGATATATATATATATATATATATATTATTATATATATATATGAAAGAAAGATATATATATATATATATATATATATATATATAAAAGATAGAGCACACATGTATATATACACACATATATATATAACGCTGTATCTGTGGCGACTCCAAAGAACCTTTTGCCACTCTCAAAGCTCCTCTCTCTCTCTCTCCTCCTCTCCCCCCATATACATACATATGTTATTATTACATATATATTATGAGCAAAGAAGGTTATATATTATACATATACATATATTATATTATTATATATATACATATATGTATATATACATATATGTATATATTATTATATATATATAGATATATATATACATATATATATATATATATATATATATACATATATATTATTAGTTATATTATTATTAAGGCATATATATATATTACATACATATACATACATAATATAAGTTATATATTTATGCTATATATATATACATATTTCCTTATATATATATATATATATATATATATATATATATATATATATTAGCATAGTTGAGAGTTATATAAATATATGAAAAGAGAGTATATATATATATATATATATATATATATATATATATATAAATATATATATATATATATATATATATATATATATATATGGTAAAGGTTACTTTTACGCCCACACGGAACGGGAGCTCGGATCAAAAAAAAAATTTCTTTACAGGTAGCCTCTATGATACATAAATAGATGTTTTAGGTCGAAATGAATTTTTTTTTTCCTGACCTGACCTGACCTGATCTAACTCCAAACCTTAACCTAACCCTAACCCAACCTAACCTAGACCTAATTTGCCAGATATCACAGGAAAACAAAAATTTCATTTCGACCCTAGAACATCTATTTATGTATCATAGATGTTACCTGTAAAAATTTTTGATCCTGATTCTCTATTCGATAGGTAAGAAAGTATACTTTGTCCATATATATATATATATATATATATATATATATATATATATATATATATATATGTTGAGTATGTCATATAATTACATTTATAGATAGATAAATAGCGCATAATTTTTTTTTTTTTTTACATGATACTCACCTACTCACAGGCAGTGGCCTTTTTCAAAAGGTGGAGCAAAAAAAATAAATAAAAAATGAAAAAAATTACAAAAAGAAAAGCAAAAATTAAAATAAATGGAAAGTAAACCCACCCTGTGCCATGCCTAACGCAATTCCCTCAGGTGGGCGCAGACGCGGGACTTAAATAGAGGAAGATTGAATATTGCAGGGAAAATAGAAGAAGGCAAGGAGTTCCACAAAACAGATGTGGCTGGAAAGAAGGAGGCCTCACAACGAGTGGTCCTTGATTGTAAAATATTCACACAATTTTCATGAGAGAACAAGGCACCTCTTGTATTACGAGGGCGACGCAGTAGTGGGGGGAATACGAGAGGTCTATTCTCTTGAGCACCTGCCATTGTAATACCTATGAAAAGAGATAGGGCACCAACGTCACGTCGCAGAGAAAGAGGGTCAAGGGAGTCAGAAATTATGGGACAGTTTATAAGCCTCTTAGCCTTAACTTCAACTCTATCCAAAAAGGAGGGTGGAACCGGATAGAACCTCAAATTTCGGAACAGTATTCCATACAGGGGCGAATAAGACCTTATATAACTGGAGCAACTGAGCAGAAGAAAAAATTCAAGCAATCTGAACAGAATTTCCAGCTTCTTTGAGCGTTAGAGCCGTCGATGTGATGAGGTCTCCAAGACAATTCACTATTTATGGCTTAGTCCTGAATGTTTATAATGTTTACGGGTAGCATTAATAGAGCCGTCAAAGGGAATAGGAAAGTTGGAAGGTATTTTTTAGAGAGGGAGATAGCAGCAGCAGTAGCTGGGAGGGCGTATACAGCAGCATACAGCAGCAGCATATATATGTTATATATATATATATATATATATAATATATATATATATATATAGATATATAGCATATAAGTATATATATATAAAGTTATATATATATATATATATACATATAAGGTTATATGGTGGCAAATCCAGTTTAAAAACCACAAAATATCTCAATTCATATTCAAACTGGCAATACACGGGAAGGAATAATAAGGCTGGTCCAGCTTAGTGCGGAAATGTGCAAAAAAAAAAATATATATATATCTCAATATTACAGCTTAGTGAGGCCACTTTTGGAATCCTGGTAAAATTTCAGTTAGGAAAATGTAAAAATAAAATAAACAAAAATAAAATAAATATTGGCTATTTTTTTTTTAGGAGCAGGGGGACATAGTATATATATATTATTTGTAAAGGTATTACACGGCAATGTAGGGCGCTCGACGACGGGGAACACAGGGGGACGTTTTCCATACCCCGTAAGTGGGAGGGGTGGAGGAACCCCCGCGACACCTAAATACCAAAGAGCGGGTGTTCCTGAGACCCCCGGAGGGGGGGAATTAGTCCAACCCCGTAGTTCCTTCGGAAGACCGGAGAGACCCTGACTCCTGCCATCGGTGGTATACCTTAGTATTCTTTAGTTAAAAAGGAATTTGAATAGGAAAGCTCATTATTTTAACAATAAACACAAAGTGTCTCCTAAATAGGCTCTCTAATTATATTACTATAATTATTACCAATAATTCTTTTTATTTTTATCTTTTTTTACATTTTCCTATCTAAAATCTTACCTGCTCGTGATTCCAAAAATGTATCTCTTCTGCTAGCCATTGTAGTTTTTAAGAATATATATAGCATATATGAGAGTTATATATATGAAAAAAAATATTATATATATATATATATATATATATATATATATATATATATATATATATATATATATATATATATATATATATATATATATATATATATATATATACATTTTATTTTTATTTTATATTTTTTTAATATTTTTTTTATTATTTTTACTTTTTCCGCACTCAAAATTGGACCAGCATTCCAACAATGTATTCCTTTTCCCGGTAGCTGTTGTAGTTTTTTGAGTTTTAAACTGATTTCACACACATATAGTATATCTATATATAAACATACATATATATATATAGAGAAAAATAATATAGTTAAAAGATATATATATATATATATATATATATATATATATATATATATATATATATATATATATATATATATATATATATATATATATGACAAAGTTACTTAACGCCCACACGGGAACGGAGCTTGATCGAAAAAAAATTTTTCCATGTAGGCAATCTTTATATATTATTTCAAATTGAATTTTTTTTTTTTTTTTTTTTTTACCCTTCTAGGGGCTAAATTAGGTTAGGTTAGGTTAGGCTAAGTTAAGTTGTTAAGTTAAGTTAAGTTAAGTTGCTAAGTTAAGTTAAGTTGGGTTAAGTCAGGAAAAAAATTTCATTTCGACCCTAAACATCTATTTATGTATCATAGAGGCTACCTGTGAAAATTTTCGATCCGAGCCCCGTTCCGTGGGCATTATAATTTTTAATTATATATATATATATATATATATATATATATATATATATATATATATATATATATATATATATATATATATATATATATATATATATATATATATATATATATATATAGGTCAGCCTCCCGAAAGCATCATGCATTAATAATAATAATAATAATAATAATAATAATAATAATAATAATAATAATAATAATAATAATAATAATAATAATAATAATAATAATAATAATAATAATAATAATAATAATATTATTATTATTATTATTATTATTATTATTATTATTATTATTATTATTATTATTATATTACACACATAATAATAATAATAATAATAATAATAATAATAATAATAATAATAATAATAATAATAATAATAATATATCTTAATAATAATGATAGTAATAATAATAATAATAATAATACAATAATCATATTAATAATAATAATAATAATAATAATAATAATAATAATAATAATAATAATAATAATAATAATAATAATAATAATTATTATTATTATTATTATTATTATTATTATTATTATTATATAATAATAATAATAATAATAATAATAATAATATTATTATAATAATATAATAATAATAATAATAATAATAATAATAATAATAATATTATTATTATTATTATAATTATTATTATTATATAATAATATTTATTATTATTATTATAAATATTATTATTATTATTATTATTATTATTATTATTATTATTATTATTATTATTATTATTATTATTATTATTATTATTATTATTATTATTATTATTATTATTATTATTATTATTATTATTATTAATTGTCATAATTTAAATTATAATATTGTAAATTTTTTTTGTCAACAAGTTTACGTGTGCGTACATAGGCCTACTCGTAATATAAAGTGCCTATTTTGTTAAAAAGTGTAAATATTATTATTATTATTATTGGAAATTATTAAAATTTATTGTCATAATTCTTTTTTTTTTTCAATGTTTATTTAGCATATAACGATGAAAATAAAAGTTCATACATAATTTTGGAAAAAATTCACGTTCCATTTTCCATTGGGAGTCGGGAGTCGGGAGTCGGGAGTCGGGAGTCGGGAGTCGGGAGTCGGGAGTCGGGAGTCGGGAGTCGGGAGTCGGGAGTCGGGAGTCGGTTGTTTCTAAAATCGACTCTGGGAGTCGGGAGTCGGGAGTCGGTTGTTTTTAAAATCGACTCTGGGAGTCGGAGTCGGGAGTCGATTTATTTTTTCTATCCTCCCTCCTATATATATATCTATATATCTTATATATATATATATATATATATATATATATATATATATATATATATATATATATATATATATATATATATATATATATATATATATATATATATATATATATATATATATATATATATATAGATATTAATATATTAATAATATATACAGTATATATATAGTATATATGCATACATACATACATGGTTATATACAGCCATTATTATTATGGTTACTATTATTATTATTATTACATATATTATATATTACATATTATATATTATTATTATTACATATTATTATTATATATTATTACATATTATACATATTATATTATGTTGTTGTTATAAGAGCCTGTTATTATTATTATTACATGTTATGCTATTACATATACATATGGCTACGTTGTTGGCTATTGATATTATTATTACTATTATTGTTATTATTATTGAGAATATATTATTATATTATATATATATATATTGTTGGATCTCTCATATTATTAAGACATATATTACTACATATATTGGTATTGATATATACATATATATATAATACATATACATATACATATATATATATATTGGTTGGTTATATATATATACTTATATATACATATATATACATATATATAGTATATAATATATTAAGCAGTTATATAGCTGGCTGCTGTTGTTATTGATAGAGATGACAAAGACTCCTCAAATAAGGGGAACCAAAAGGCTATATATATATATATATATTATATATATATATAATATATATATATATATATATATACATATACTTCATATTATACATATATATGGCTGTTGTTATTAAAAGAGCCATACATATATATACACAAGTTATTATGCTACATACATATATTATTATTATTATTTATTATTATTACATATATATATATATATATATATATATAGCATATATTATTATTATGTTGCTGTTGTTGGTTGGTTATTATTAGATAAGGTTGGTTATTATTATTATATATATATATACATATATATATATATATTATTATTATATATATATATATATATATATAATATATATATATATATATATAATATATACTTATATATATACATAATATATATATATATTATTGCTATATATATATATACATATATATATATTATATATATTATATAAGTATATATATATTATATATATATACATATGCAGATTATATAAATTTATATATTATATTATATGTTATTATATTATATTGGTTATATATATATATATATAGCATATATTATTATTGGCTACATATTTCCATATAAATACATATATTGGTTGGTTATTATTATTAGCTATATTATTATTATTGTTGGTTAGCATATTATATATGTTATTATTATATTACATATATATATATATATACATATATTATACAAAGATATATATATATATATATATTATTACTATATATATTATTGGTATATATATTTATATATACATAAATATATATTATTATTATTATTGTTATTTATATTATTATTATTGTTGCTATTATACATACATATTAATATTATTGTTACATATACAGTTGAAATACAGTTGAAGATATTACATACATACATATATTGCTATTTCATATAAATTAGTTATTGGCTATTACATATATATATATATAAAGATAAATATATATATATAAGTTGTTATTGTTATATATATATATATATATTATATTATATATATTATATATATATATAAATATATATATATACATACATATGTATATTATTATTATATATTATTATTAATATATATATATATATTACATATATATATATAAATATGTATATATATAGATATATATAAGTATATTATAAATGCATATCTTTCCAAGGTCAGGTACAGGTACACATATATACATGTATGTTTATGTGCGTGGATGGGTATGCGCTATGTGTATATAATAGAGATATTGAGCATATATATACATATATTATACATATATATATATATATATATGATATTATCAATGTCTTTATTATTATTATTATTATATATATCAAATAACCACATATTATTATTAATATTATATGTGTATAGATTAGAAGGATTTATAATAATAAAAATATTATTATCTGTATGTTATATATATACATACATACATATATATATATATATATATATATATATATATATATATATATATATATATATATATATATATATATATATATATATATATATTTATATACTTATGCCCCTAGATTTTGGTTTGTTTTTGTTAAACCTTATTTTTAATATAAATAGGATGACAAGAAACGGAAAAAGAGCCATTAAAATTTATAAATTATTCTCAACGTTTCTAGTCGCT
>JABUQX010146416.1:0-7500 GCA_015478945.1 Trachelipus rathkii | reverse complement strand
ACGTAAATTTGATATATTTTTACTACAATGAGCTTGAGTTAATTGAGGCATCTCTCTCTCTCTCTCTCTCTCTCTAAAAAAAAAAAAAAAAAAATCTCTCTTCCCTATTCTTGTCTTCTTCCTTCTTCTAAAAAAACTCCTCTCTCTCTCCTCTCTCTCTCTCTTCTCTCTCTCTCTCTCTCTCTCTCCTCTCTCTCACTGTTTTATAGTAGGTGAGCTTCTATTTTATTAACTTCTCTAACAGATTTTTTCTCAAACACTAAACTAATGTCACCAATGCTGCTTATATGACTAGGGTTCTTTACTCTTGCACAATGATTGTTTTTTAATCCATGTGAGACCTTTTTTTCATGCAACCTGCCTTATATATTATTTTTAAATACATACAAATTTTATTAAATAAATGAAGTAATATTCTATTTCATGTTATCTTGTTTGAGTACGAAATATTTGAACTAAATCAAAGGTTATAATTCAACCCTGACTCTTGGCCTCATGCCAAAAAATGAATGACGTTACTGCATTACGAGGTGCTGATTGGTCCATTGCGACCAATAACAGGTTAGGATGGTGATTAAACTTCTGATAAATAGAAAGATGTACAAAGTCTGCAATATTTCAGCTCTTACTGTAATGATAAAGGACGGTTCCCAACTGTTGGTGAATATTATTTTCTGTTTCTTTTAAACTCGTAACTTAGTTCATCTTTCTTGAGTTCTTCGTATATATATTTTTATTTATATTTGTTGTCATTTATTATTAACGCACACACATACACATACATATTAATTATAGAGACACTTTTCTGAATACATTGTATAATCAATTTTGCGCTATCTTGCTGTTCAAATGACTATTATTTTCATAACGTCATGCATCTGTGTTCCTTTCCCTAAATGTCGTTGACTAACTTTTATATTTTCACATCTATATTCAAGTCTCATTTTCTTTTTTATGCGTTAACTATAATATTTCTTTTGCATGACGAAACATTTATATTTTGTTTAAAGTTTGATTCTCTGTTGTTAGGTTTTCATTATTTTATAAATTTTATTTTGTCTGTTTTAATTGTTATAATATGGTAAATTTTTCGCTACGTTTTGTTAAATATTACTCTGTTAATGTTAAATTAACTTTGAAATGTTTTAGATATGTCAGAAAAGTGGGTTTAGGTTTAGTTTTGGGATAAAGCTAACTACTTTAACGTTGATATAAAGAATATTGTTAATGTTAGCGGTTTATTCGTACCTATGGTGTGTTAGATATGTTATGATACGTTATGTTCTTAGTTCAGATAATGATATGTTAGCTTTACCTGTGGAAAAACTTGTTTATGTTGACAGCTTCTGATAAGCTGAAAACTTTGTTAAGTTAACATTTATTCGTAGTTTAATATGTTAGTTAGGTTATAATATGATAAACCTTTTTAAAGGTTTTGTTATATATTGCTATTGTAATGTTAAATAAACATTCATATGTTGCAGACATGATAAAAAAGTAGGGATAGGTTAAGTTTTTTTTAGCAGATAATTTTGATAATTATAACAATTTATTCCTACGTAAGGTATGTTAGGTATGTTATGATAAGTTATGTTCTTAGTTCAGGTAATGTTATATTAGTATTATTGATGTAAAACGTTTTTATGTTAGCATTTATTCGTGGATTAGTATAATGAATATGTTAGGTTATGATAAATTTTTGTTATGTTTTGTTAAATATTACTATGTTAATGTTAAAATAACATTGATATATGATTAACTGATATTTTCCTGTTATAAACATAAAAAGATTAGAGAATTTTGGAAAACTATAAAATGTTTTTAATAAATTTATAAATTTATGTTTTGTTCATAGAAAGAACTTTCCTCTATTAATGTTCATGCAAATAACTTATTTTTGTGTTATGTTTAGCAAAAATGAAGCTTAAAAATCATTTTAAACATTTAAACAATGTATCAAGAATGGAAAATGGTCATGATTTTGCGATATTGATTTATTGACCTATTAATTAATGGATAATTTTAATAAAGAACATAAAAATTTTAGTATTACACACAGTAAGAAACTGAAATATCACGGACTGAGCCCATCTATCTCCTTACCAAATGTTTAGGCACCATCTGTAACCTGTGACTGGACGAAATGAACAAATCAGCACGTTGTAATGCAGTAAAGTCATTCATTTGACGAATAGGAATAAGGTCTCAGTTGTGATATAATCATTGATGAGAGAACATGTTTCGTGTAAAACAGATAAAATGAAATAGAATAGACGTTGTAAATATTGGGCTGTATATGTTAAGATAATATGCATAGCGAGATACTTTTAGAAATAAAGGCATGCACATGGATTTGAAACAGTCATGTGGAAAGTAAGAAACCCGGTCATGTAAGCAGCATTAGGTGATGATAGTTTTGATGTGTTTGGGAAAAAAAATCTGTCAAATGAGTGAAGAAAATTTAGCTGTATAAAACAATTAGCCGTGAGGGAGAGAGAGAGAGAGAGAGAGAGAGAGAGAGAGAGAGAGAGAGAGAGAGAGAGAGAGAGAGAGAGAGAGAGAGAGAGAGAGAGAGAGAGAGAGAGAGAGAGAGAGAGAGAGAGAAAGAGAGATGTCTTAATTAATAAGTTCATTGTAATATTATAGTATGTTAAGACAGGTTTGGTCTGGTTACGCTAAAGAAAACAATGTATTCTGAGAGATAGAACGGCAAATAGTTAGAGATATGTAACGAAAAAGACCTTATAGCAAATAAGCTCTTTGCGCTGTTTCATATTTTGTGCAACATTTGGTTGCTATGGTGATCTTCTAAGAAATTGTCCATTAATAATAGCCGTATCATTAATAAGCTCTTTGTGTTAAGTTTCCTATCTTGTTTAAAATTTGTTTGTAGCAATAGTAATCATCTATGTAATATCAATTAATAGCTAAAATCTCAATTAAAATTTAATTTTAAAGAGACGGTATGGGAAGGGGTACCTAACCTTTGACGATAGTAATCATCATTTTTTATGATTTTCAGGTTTTAACACTTTCTAATATAGATCTGACTTCTTTTTCGAATAAGTTGTGAATTTTTAAAATCTAAAATATAGGGGGAAACTTGGGTGGCTAGCAAAGTAATAACTCCGTAAGTTTGACATTGCTTTGAAATCTAGTTTTAAATTTATAAAAGTTAGAAATTGACTTAAATATGTTAGGCATCATTTTCAACTTGTGGCCTTTCTTTTTTCTTACTCATTTCACAAGTATTTTCGATTAAATTATTGCAGCTTCCATAATAATGGTTGCTTTTTGGGAAAAGAAGTATCCATTCATTCCTCAGATTCCATGTTATGTTCTGTATAAGTTTTATTACATAAATTGACATAGTACACTGGCCAACAAAGATTTTGCGGCAAAACATTTGAAGGTAACTTGTTGCCCTGATTCCGAATATGACCTCCGTTTTCCTAGATTGGCTCTAGTTTTTGGAGATACAGGTGGTCACAGAAATACATTAATAACAACAATTTATGTTAGGTTGTAGCGTAATTCACAAAAAAAAAACACGAAAGATATATATCAAATTGTTAATGAGTAAGTACATAAAATGCTAATAGGTCAAAAAATTCAGTTCAGTACAATGAAATCACAATTAAAGCATTTACATAAATTGCTGGTCTATATGATTGTCTTCTTGTGTGAATGTGTGATGCCATCCATGCCAGTATTCCAACAATAGTCTGCCACGTGTGTATCCCATCTCTTGGTATCTTTCTTCCACCACCTTGATATCTTGATGGAACCTCTCCCTTGTTCCTCAGTCACTATAACATCCTAGATTATCCGGAACCGATCTAAGTGACTATGTAGAAAGAAAACTTTATGCTCATATTAGCATTCAAATTATTGAAGTCTGAAAGCATTTCAGTACGAGTTCTACATAGTTGGTAGATTTATGGTTGCCCCAAAAGTTCTGAACAACAGAAAAAACTTTTCCAGGCAGATGCTTTAATATCAGTCATGGAATTTATGAAATTGTCATCCTTGATGATTTGGCGAATTTGAGGGCCGCTAAAGATTCCAGCTTTGAGTTTCTCTATACTCAACCCTGGGAAAAATCTGCAAATATATTTGAAACATTCACCATCTTTGTCTAGGGCCCTAATAAATTGCTTCATCAGTCCTAGCTTGATGGGAGTGGTGGGAAAATAATTTTTTTCCCTGTCAACCAGTGGTTCGTTAATGATATTTGATGCACCTGCACCATATTTTCCCTAGCAGGCCATACAACTTTTCCCAGTGGTCTTCTTTAGCCCTACTATCCTACAAGCATATGAAACAGGGGTACTTAGTATATCCGCTTTTCCTGTCCAAGTAAGATGTTGACCATTCTAAACCCAACTGGCATAGATTCAATTAAAGTCATACCCAAGCTTCTACAAGATCATATTCTTACATCATATTCTCTTTCTAGCTTAAGTTGATGACCTTACTGGAACCCAATGCATAATTATTGCCATTGTACAATAAAACACACTTCAAGCTTCTCATTTCCATAAACAATTGCCAATCTTCTGGTCGGTATTTAGGTAACCCATTTGGAGTAGGAGTCCAGGGATTACAGTATACTAAGTCTTCTTCTTCAATGAAATATGGAAGAAGTACTACCTCCCTTGTCCGAAAAAAAGTTATTTTACATTCGGCCTTAGCTCCAGACGCTAAAGCTCACAATCTTGCTTGAGAGACTTCTAATCCTCGTACTAAATCATTGATCTCTTCCTGTGAGAACTGTTGCAGAAGTACTTTCTTCATATTCACTACCACTTTCTGCATCGTGTGCACACCAAATCCTGGATATCTTCTTCATCAGACAATGCCAGGTCTGGGAGTGTAGTGAACACTGGGATGGGGATATCGCCGGAGTGTGGTACAGGTCGCCTTGCTGATTCTAAATCCGGATACTCAAATTTCTTACGTTTCATGTAACGATTGATACCTTTTTACATTAACCAAACAAAAATAACAGTCACTGTGGTGATTCCTTGGCTCCCGCCATACCATAGGCACCCCAAATTTTAAACCTTTTCTTCGTCCATTTTTCCACTGACGTAGATTTACGACACACACGTTTTACAGACCATATGGGGAGCCCAAGACTTATCTTGGTCTCCGAGTTTCATTCCAAAGTATGCCAGATATGCTTCCTTCACAAATTTAGTAATATTTCTTTTTTGGTTCTCCTGGCAGTATTCACCTCACAGATGTAGCAGAATTACATTAAAGGTCTCAAACAGGCCTTTCTGTGAAGTACCTATAGTGTTCTTGAAAAATAGAAAAAATAAAATATATATAAAGGTAAGCCCCCTTTAAAAAAGAAAGAAACTGATACACGTAAAATATATAATAAGACTTCCCCTCAATAACCAGAGCCCCAATCTGAAAAATCCAATGTCATTTCTGAAATCAGCACACCAGATATACTATAAATTCGAAAAAATATCCTTGGAAGCTTTATAACAAAAATTTGCCCAGTGGTATCTATTCATTCCTCAGATTCCCTATTTTGTTCTGTATACATTTTATTAAATAAATTGACCGACTCAAGTTGTTTCGACATGTCAAAGGTCATCAAATTCTCAAAACGAAGTTTCAATTTTTTTAGGACTTTCTGTCATTTAGAACTTCGAGTTTAATGTAATTTGCTTCTCTACTCGTGAAGCTGGATGGTGAGATAGTAATCGCTGTAAAATTACTCTCACTGTCTAAACTGACATTATAATGCCTCCTTTATATCGATTGATAGCAGCCAATTTTCCTGCAAATAACTCAACATGAGAATGTCGCAACATAAGTATAAGCCGAGTAAAGTATTTCGACATTTTAAAGAAGAACATAACAAAAACCCCGATAACAAAATAAAAGAAAACTTTTCCATCATAAGAAAGAATAATTTTTATGAATTGCGCCTCAGGGAATCATTGCTCTTAAGGAAACATAAGCCAGTAGTAAATATAAAATATAATGAAATGCCCAATTTAAAAAAAAAAAAAAAAATTAAAAGGTCAATGCAGGTTAACTTTCTTACTTTTTAAAATTATTAATTTTATTTATTTATTTTTGTTATTAGTTTAAACGATACTTATGTTATCAAAATTGTTAAAATCTAAAAAATAAAACTATTCCTTGAAGATATCCGAAGCATACGGACGAAAGCCTGATACTATAATTAAATCAATAGTTTTTTTTTATTATAGAATAATATTAAAGAAAATTTCTTTTATTGAAAGAAATACTTTCAGGAAGCTTGAAATAGCATCAAAATCATACGTGAAAATAAATACTGATATTGAGTTTTTAGAATTATCATTTTTATTATTATTATTATTATTATTATTATTATTATTATTATTATTATTATTATTATTATTATTATTATTATTATTATTATTATTATTATTATTATTATTATTATTATTATTATTATTATTATTATTATTATTATTATTATTATTATTATTATTATTATTTATACGGTTATTATTATTATTATTATTATTATTATTATTATTATTATTATTATTATTATTATTATTATTATTATTATTACGGCTATTATTATTATTATTATTATTATTATTATTATTATTATTATTATTATTATTATTATTATTAATATTATTATTATTATTATTATTATTATTATTATTATTATTATTATTATTATTATTATTATTATTATTATTATTATTATTATTATTATTATTATTATTATAATCATTATTATAATTATTATTATTATTAGTCATTTATTATTATTATTATTATTATTATTATTATTATTATTATTATTATTATTATTATTATTATTATTATTATTATTATTATTATTATT
Organism: Trachelipus rathkii; assembly: GCA_015478945.1. Classification (NCBI taxonomy): domain Eukaryota; kingdom Metazoa; phylum Arthropoda; class Malacostraca; order Isopoda; family Trachelipodidae; genus Trachelipus; species Trachelipus rathkii. The sequence continues at coordinate 623 of JABUQX010146416.1, read as the reverse complement.
ATTATTATTATTATTTTTATTAATATTATTATTATTATTATTATTACATACATATACATATACATATGATACATTTTTAAAAACGAATAAGTTTGAATATTGAATATCACATTTAACATCAACACGTATTATTATCTTTATTTTCAAACATTGAATTAAAACAGTGTATAATATATTTGTCTTTGATAATAGAGTTTAATCCTGATTAACAGTTTTTCAACTTTGACTTTCCTAATAATCATTTTGCGAATTTATTATTGACAATTTATTCTGAGTTGATCGAAACTTTGTCCTTAAAATGAATTTAAATATATTTAATGTTACCGATTATGACAATGTTTTAAGTTTCTGCCTTTTATTATCTCGACTAGACAGATCCCATTTTCTTTTTGGCTTCAAAGCCACGTTGTCAAATGTGAATAGGGAGATCGTAGATACATCGTGTACAAAATTAACATAAGAACACGCACACTGATTGTTTAATGCCAAACTGTATACGATTTTAATTGGGATCATTCTGTCGACATAATACACGTAAATTAATTTTTGTTAACTTTCAGCTTTAACTTGGAAATGCGAAAACTGGCAACACCCAAATTGAGGCACCTGAACTAGCGATACTG
>JABUQX010146414.1:12500-22500 GCA_015478945.1 Trachelipus rathkii | reverse complement strand
AATCCCCTTCTCCCTCCCCCTCACCTCCTATGATTAGTGATGCCTCCTCAAATCAAAATAGTCCTTCAATATCAGCAGCTCTCCGGAAAAGAAAGCGTCTAAGTCAAGTTGTATTGGAGCTGACATCTCAAGCACAGCGACGACCAGAAAGTAACGATAACTTTACCAGTGAACCAAATTCCAAAGAAGATCTAACTAAATCAGTAGTGAGCGTCCCTTCGCAGGATAAAAACAGTATGTATAGCAGACAACCAGATGATGGGCAACAACCAAGAGAGCAAACTGATGGAGGATGCATTCACACTGCAGTGGTCAAAAGTCCGCGTTTTACAATTCAAACAGACGATGATGACCAACAAGAAGAGATGAAAGTTGATACTCCACCTTCTCCCAAGGAAGGTATTGGGACACCAAGTCCAGAGGCTCAAGGGCAGCGTTCTCCCAGTGTAATTCAAGTTCATCGCTCAGGAGATGCCTGCTCACCTAGAGCAGTGCAGAGTGATGTTTTCCGTTTTGATTCATTGGACAGAGAGAGATACATGTGTAGGGCAATTAGTGAAGAAGATGAGGAGGTCTTTTCACCTGTACCCAAATCACCGCACCAAAGAGATTCGCCTTTGACCAGAGTTAATACTGATTCACCAAAATTATCAATAAGCCCTTTAAGGATAAAAGACGCTAGTATTGATGAAGAGGATATCATAGAATATGAAACCAAACCACCTTCCTCTGCTTCATCTCTTGGGTCTTGTGAAGTTCCTCTATCTGGAGGAGTTATTAGAGGGCCTCCCAAACTATCTGTCGTTCGGGATATAAGCGATGTGCAATCTGGTAATATCCATTACACAAGCTGTTCTTGTCCCCACTGCATTATGGTGTCCCAAGATCCACATAGGCTAGGTTTAACTGCCCTACCCCACTCTCCTATATCACCTTTAACCCCTTCATCTCCTCATACTCCTACAACACCTATATCACCCTCGCACATTCAACAGCATGAGCAGTATTTCCCTCCAGCTGTATATCTGCCAGAATTATATCGCAGAAGATCTCATTCTGATTCAGATTTACAGTTATGGTTTGACCATAAAAGTAGACCTGAAACAATCTCTGCTCCTGTCTCTACTAGTTCTGGAGTTCCAACAACCAGTGAGATGCAAGGTAAGAGAGAATCTGTTTTGCGTCATGGAAAACCCGTTCCACAGCCTTTGTATATACCAAGAAAAGGAGGTTCTCTTGAGTCTGACAACTCAACACCCCAGGATTCTCCTTTAGATCTTTCAATTAGAACTGGAGGTGGAAGCTTTAAAACTGGAAGTACAAGTAGTACGGATAGCCTTATATTGCCTCCTTCAGCCACATCTTTATCTTCTCCTCATTCGCCTTTGTTATCGGCAGGATACGCGAGAGATACTCCACCACCTCCTCCCCCTCCACGAAGTCCAGGTGCTCCCGTAGAGCCAAGATTAGCAACGCCTCCCCATTTATCTCTCCCAACACTCCGAGCATGTAAAGACTCGGTAGCACTTAGATATCATTTGGAGGTGTCTCCAGTTGTGGAGGAAATGCCTCCAGGTGCTGATGTAGCATTTCTTTGCCCAGTATGTGGACAAATGTTTAGTTTACATGACAGACTAGCAAAGCATATGGCATCGAGGCATAAAAGCAAGCAAACTGATGCCTCCAGCAAAACATATATGTGTGAGGTATGTAAAAGATCATTCGCAAGGTCTGACATGCTTACGCGACACATGCGCTTACATACAGGCCATAAACCATATACTTGCAGAGTATGTGGACAAGTATTTTCTAGATCAGATCACCTGTCAACTCATCAAAGAACTCATACAGGAGAAAAGCCCTACAAATGCCCTCAATGTCCGTATGCAGCCTGTCGAAGAGATATGATTACAAGACATATGAGAACTCATACCCGATATGAACTACACGAGTCTTCATCTATGGAAGAGGGTGGTGATGTTTGCAGACCTTCCTTACCTCAGCGATCCCTTTCTGATGAACACCCAACTGCAAGTGCCCTTCTCGATCTTCCTCATATTCAACGTGGAATCCCTCAACCTTCTCCTTTGTTATCAGCGGGAAACAAGAAGTTACTCCAGCAACATCTTCAGTCCCAACATAGATCTACAATAGTAATAGAGACTTCAGGAACGGGATCGACAAGCAAAAATATTGTCTCTTCCACTTCTCATTTACAACCACAGTTAAAGAAAGAAAACGACTGAATGCCTTGAAGTCTTTCTGTTATCTTTTAATGCTAAAAAGTAAATCATAAAAGATGTTTTCGAGCTACTACTTAATTCTATTTTACTCTCCGAAAGAAAGAAAACTTTCGATACAAAATGATACTCCCTAACTGCATTTTTATGTTAAGCCAGAAATAAAGTATCACTGTGGTTCTCCATTAAATGTTTTAGTGAAACCTGAAGAAACCTGTTCTAGCTCGCTTTAATATTCTGTTAAGTGGAGAGATGGATGAATGTCTCTAATGTTCTAAAAATTTTCTAAAAATCCCTGAAAGTATATGGAAGTAAAAAAGAGTTATTTTTTTATTGTATCTTCCTAGATGTACATAATACTATATAGTCCCAACATACCTTCAGTGAAAGGACGTTATAATAGATAGATTCATGTAGAATCTACTGTGTAGCTTTAAGAATGTTAACACTAATCTCCTCCTCTCAGTGGTGGCTTATGGTTGGATATCAAATTGAATGCTCTGAACGATTGGCCAGAAACCAAAAAAAGAATATACATAGAAAACAAATATTGAAATGGAAAACAGAAAAAAAAAATAGTTATTAAAACGTCAGGAAAAAGAAAAACAAGGAAGCAAATATAGAAATGAAAGGAAAAAGGGGGAGTCTAACCCGGATGTTAGGTGCTATCATTAGACCAAGCATATATATGTTTAAACGAAATAAAAGTTGGTCACTAGTTCGCATTTGATAAATAATACGAACTGAACGACCAAGGTTGCGTAAATAGCACATATTTAAAAAATACATATACTTATATATATATATTTAATGTGACATCGTTGTTTGATGTATTATTGTAATTTCTTAAAGAATCCTTTGCTATAAACATCTACGGAAAGTTATTTCGAGAAAACGGTCTCCAAGAATGGATCCTAAGACGAAAAAATTAATAACGGCCTTAATACTATAACCTCGGCTCAGACTAGTAGATTGTACTCAATTACTGAATGTACATTTTTATTTATAACAATCATTATCTCATTGCCGTTATTATTATTATTATTATTATTATTATTATTATTATTATTATTATTATTATTATTATTATTATTATTATTTTATTATATTATTATTATTAAAAACTATTTCTAAAAATAGAAATAACTTTTCAAAATACCTTAAAATTCAAAATGTTAAATTTTTTTGTAATAATAATAATAATAATAATAATAATAATAATAATAATAATAATAATAATAATAATAATAATAATAATAATAATAATAATAATAATAATAATAATAATAATAATAGCAATGAATTCCAAGAGCTTTGTTTGATCTTTGTGTCTGAAGTTGCTTTGAAAACAAACAATGGCACCTTGTAGACACAGAGAAAGTGTCATATTTGACGGTGCCAATGCCAGGCATTGTTATGGGGAGCTTTTGTTCGCTTGAAGGTATAATTAAATTCAGGTAATTGCAAGATTTAACTTGCATGTTGCTGTTTCTTTCTTATGTTAAGGCTTCTTCTTGTTATTTTTCTTCTTTTTTTTGTTCTACTTATTTTCCTTTCCTTTTTGTTGTTTTTTCTTATGTTCATTTATTTTATCAATTTTGTTCTTGTTTTTAAGTCTTTTGATGTTGTTCTTATTTTTATATGTTTTGTGTTTGTTGGTGTTATTTTTGTTCTTTTTTTTGTTCTATTATTTTGATAGATTTATTCTTATTCTTACGTTTCTTAATGTTGTTCTTATTTCTTAAGTTATGTTTGTTCTTGTTATTTTTAAACATTTTGTTCTACAATATCTTATGTTTGTTTTGTTCTTATTGTTTTTTTGTTCATTTCGTACTTCTTAAATTCGTTTTGTTCTTATTGATTTTTTTCCCATGTTAGTTTTTTTTTTAATTTTTGCTCATTTTTGTTCTTCTTTACTATGCCATCTTTGTTCTTTTTGATAATTTAGATAATTTATTGTATTTTTTTACCTTATTATTATTATCATTATTATTATTATTATTATTATTATTATTATTATTATTATTATTATTATTATTATTATTATTATTATTATTATTATTATCCCCCCCGTTAACGTACCCCACCTTGTCGGGGTGGGGGGGCTCAGATACCTTTTCCGAATGGTATCTGCGAAGTGGTTGTACGTTTTTGTTTTTCGTTGATTTTTCCCCCTTTTGTGGTTCCCCCTCCTTTTCATATATGTTCTTTGTTTCTTATTATTATTGTTTTATTTTTATTATTATTATTATTATTATTATTATTATTATTATTATTATTATTATTATTATTATTATTATTATTATTATTGTTATTATTATTATTATTATTATTATTATTATTCCCGTTCCCCTTACCCTTCCCTTCCTCAGTTTCTGTCCCTTCTCCTCCGTTTTCTGTACGTACTACCCTACGTATCCCTGATCTCTCTCTTCTGAGAGTCTTCCCATTCCCCTGCTTCCTGGTGGCTACCGGGCTGTTGTCTCTGTGTGTGTCATGGGCCCATCTTGCCCTCCTTCCTACGTGGGTGAGGGTACAGGTTAAAAACCGGTTTTTGTTGCCTTTCTCCGGGCCGCCTATTGTAGGGGTCCCGAACCTTGCCCTAACCTGTGAGGAGGCTGTCCTGCACTTGGGCGCATAATCTTGGGCTTCGCGTCTTATCCGTGTGGTGCACGGCTTTTATTTTCCATCTTTGGGACTGGACGCGGAGTTCCGGGGGGCTTTCCCGAGGCCACACCCATGGCCCACCCTACGGGGTGGGGTTTCTAGGGGGGAGGTAGGTAGCTCTGGGCCTGTGGTGGGCGCGGTTGCTGCAGTTACGCTGCCGGGATTTATGTTTCTATTCATCATTTGTGTTATTGAATTTGTGTTTATTTATTGCGGTGCTGATGTTTTGCAGGAGTATTTTTCATGGGAAGAAAATCTAAAAAGTTTACCGTTTTCCAGAAAGGCGGCAATCACCATCTGGCGGGTCCCCAACCCGTCCCCTCCCTGGCCGTTCCCAGGCCTGCGACCAGCAGGGGCTTTGACGCCCTTGTTGATGAAATGGTTGGTACTCCACCACCCACCCCTATCGCCCTCGATTCCGGTCCCGTTTCCGGGACTGCCCCGTCTAGACCAGGTGAGGCTGTTGTGGCCTCTCAGAATACCCTTGTCTCTCCGTCTTTACGTTTGCCATTCCAGGAGCCCCTGCGTCAGCGGGGTTCCATTCCTAAACGCCAGTATAAACCAACGCCGACGATCACGTTCGCCGACCCCCCTCCAGGGGTCCCGGGTCTTGATTCCTACCCGCTTTATTTTTATTTACATTCAACGTCATCTCGTCCACTGACTTCTGTGAGCCAGCTCATCCTTAGTGATGCTTTGGAAGCTGCTCTTCAAACTACTGAGCCACAGGCTACGCCAATGAGGAACGGTTCCCTCTTGGTTCGTGCTGCCTCTCGTACCCAGAGCAACGTCCTTGCTTCCCTATCCCATCTGGGGAAGATTCCCGTCATTTCTAAACCTGACGATGTTCGTAACACGTCGAAGGGTACCATATATGCGCCGGAGTTCTGTTCCGATGCTTCAATTGACATCCTAACTCATTTACAGGCTCACCACGTGCCTATCACCGACGTTTATCGGTTCCCTCCACGTAAGGATGACCCCTCCAAGACGAACCCTCGTCTGTTACTTACCTTCTCTGTGCCTTTCCCTCCATCTAAGGTAAAACTTGGTTTTACCATGCACACGGTTCGGACTTATGTGCCCTTCCCGAGAAGATGTTTCAAGTGCCATAAATTTGGTCACCCCCAGAAATATTGTCGGTCTCCCCAGACCATCTGTCCGACATGTGGCAGTTCTCTCCACCCGAACTGTGACAGAGATCCTCCATGTTGTCCTAACTGTAAGGGGCCACACCCGGCCTCCTCTGTCCACTGCCCCTTTTTCGCCTTGGAGAAGGAAATCCTGGAGCAGTGCGCCATTCATAAATATGACCGTCGTGAGGCTACCCGCCGGGCGAGGGAGAAGCTGGCTCATCTTCCTCTTTCCTATGCTGCGGCAGCGTCCACTCCATCTGCGGTTGCCTCTTCCGTTGCTCATCGCCCCCGTGCGTTGTCTCCGGGGCTTGTTCCGCTTTCACGTTCGACCGTTCGGCCTTCCGTGCCGGTTCCCGGTTCACCTGTTTCGGTGGTTTCTGTGGCTCTGGACAATTGTCCTCCCAACTCTCCCGAAATGGTCCGCCGTCCCGTTCTTCGCCGACACACACGACCCTCTCTCACGCTCCTCTCCTTGTAGAGGTCCATGCTGCTCCCAAGGGGATGTCTGATTTTGCGATAAGTTCAGCTTCTGAGGTCGATGGCGATCGTCCATGTGCCTCGTCGAAGCCTACCTGTACCGTCTCCCGGAAACGCCCTGCTTCTGTTTCGCCGGGGAAACACCAAGTCCCTCTTAACGGTTGCGAGAGTCCGTCCAAGGGCGGATCTTCCCGAGACAGACATCCGTACTCGCTTGCTTATCGGGCCGCGGACTTCTTGAAGCAGAAGGATCCCGTTTGTACTGGGGGACCCGTCTCTGTCCTGCCTAAACGGGCTCGCCGCGCTGACAACCCGCGTGGCCGATCTCGGACCAGTGGTCCGCCCTCTGCCCGTTCTGATAAATTACTACTTACTCCGCCTAAGCCCGCTTCGCTTCTGCACTATTCGAGCGATTCTGAACCTTTTTCGGATGCCACGATAGACTCTTCGGACTACTCTTCTTCCGTGGGGATGTCACGTGCTGACACTGTTGTCCCGCCCGAGGGGAGGTCCGAGGAGGTATCGATTGACACCTCGCCCGCTCGCAGTCTTCCTTCGGGTAGACGTGGTACCGCTTCGATGTGTGTTGAGGATGGGTTGGCTGCTGGTGGTTGCAGGAGGATGGAGGAGTCTTCCCTTCCTGCCTCTTCCCCTCCACCCACTTTGCCTTCGGTCCCGTCGACGGAGCCTTCTGGCTCTCCTCGAGCGCGGACCGCTTCCGAGATTTTAACTGCTGACGCCATACACTTGTCATCCGATGTGTCTCATCTCACTCCCGCCGACACCCTTCTTACTTGTCATCCTCTTCCATCTTCCCCAGCCTTTGTTAGGGCGCCTCCTGGCAAGACGCGTCCCCCTTCCCGGCTTGCTAAGAAGTCTGGCAGGGGTGCGTCTGAGGGGAGGGATGTTCGAAATGTGGAGTGTGACTTGGCGCGCCTCTTTGGCGAGCCCTCTCCTGATGTGCCCAGGAACCCCTCTCGTAAACAGGGGGGTCCACACATATCCCTGCTGCGTGATCTTCCTCTCCCTCCGGGGTTTGAGGTTCCTGTCGGTGGGTCGTCCGGCGGCTCACGGGACCTTCCGCCTTTAACCTCTGAGAAGACTGCCACATCCCAAAACATCGTGACTATTGTCACGGATCGTCCTGACCATTGATTATTTCCCGTTTATGGCACGTTTCATCCAATGGAACTGCCGCGGATACTTTGCCAATTACGAAGAGCTGAAGAGATTACTTGTCGATCATCAGCCCTTGGCTGTTTGTTTACAGGAGTTGCAACTTCGTGACCGTGCCCTTTGGCAACCTTCAAGGTACAGGGAGCCCCTTATTTCCCTGAATCGTGGAACCAGCGACAGAGGTGGGGCAGCGATCCTGCTTCACGAGTCTGTCCCATTTACTCCCATTCCACTCTCTACTCCGCTGCATGCCGTGGCGGCTCGTATCCATCTTGACGCGCCGCTTACGCTGTGCTCGGTGTACCTGGCGCCCAGCTGTAAATATACCAAGAAAGACCTCGTCGATTTTTTCACGTGTCTCCCACCGCCCATGTTGGTTCTCGGTGACTTTAACCTCCGCCATCCTTTGTGGGGAGACTCTGTTACGTCCCCCAATGCCGGTTGGTTGTTGAGTATTTTGCAGGATTTTTCATTGGGATGTCTCAACACGGGCCTTCCCACCTTTGAACGTTTTGATACCGGCACTTCTTCCTGTGTTGACATCTCGTTGTGTTCCATCTCGTCTTTAGATCGTTTTGGGTGGGAAAGGTCGTCTTTCCTCTGTGGTAGTGACCACTACCCTATCATGATACCATCCTTCGGCCCCAGTCCGCAGCTACCACCTTATTCTGGCTGGCGCTATGACAGGTCAGACTGGTCTTCCTTTCATCAGGCCACTTACTTTTCCATCTTTCCTGCAACTAACGTGTTCCCGTCGCCGGCGGGTGCCTTCACTTACTTTCAGGAAGCTATCCTTCGGGCGGCAACGGAGCATATACCCCGTTCATCTGGGACCCGGAAATCAACAACCCCCTGGTGGAACCAGGAGTGTGCTCGGGCTAATCGTGAAAAGCGTAAGTTGTATAAGCTGTATAAACAGACTCCCACACCTTCCAACTTGATTCTGTTTAAGGCTTCGGCGGCCTGCTCCCGGCGTTTTAATCGCCGTACGCGGAAACAGTATTTTCGCTTATACGCTTCCACCGTTAATTCTTCTACGCCTGTATCATCAGTCCATAAAAGGGTGCGAAAAATTTCACGAAAAGACCATGCTGATCCGCCTATTATCCTTGCTTATGGCCCGCAAACTTCTGATGTCATCTCTGCTCCCGGGGTTGTGGCGGACGAGTTGGGTTATCACTTCGCGTCCTGCTCCAGCGGCTCCCGTTATCCTGAACCTTTTCGTTCTCGTCGCTTGCGGGTGGAGTTTCCTGATTTTTCTGTTCCGCCTGGAACAGACCTTCCATACAACCGGCTATTCACCAGGGCCGAGTTCCTAGACGCCCTCAAGCTTTGCGGGGATGGAGCGCCTGGCCCTGACGGCATCTCCTTTCAGATGCTTCGACATGCTCATCCATCTGCCACTGCCTTCCTTCTCGGCTTATACAATAGAATATGGGTGGAGGGGGTCTTCCCTACTGTCTGGTCTACTGCATATATTGTCCCCATTCCCAAACCTGGGAAGGATCCGACTTCTTCCGATAACCATCGCCCTATTTCATTGACCTGCAATACCTGTAAGCTCATGGAGAGATTGGTGGCTTCCCGTCTTGTTCCCACGTTGGAGCAACTCCATGCATTTTCCGACTACCAATTTGGTTTTCGTCGCCATCGCTCGACCCAGGATCCTCTCCTTCGGTTGGATCACGACATTCGTGAGTCATTTGCTTCCAACAAAATGACCCTGGCCGTCTTCTTTGACCTCGAAAAGGCGTATGATAGCACGTGGAGGTTGGGGGTTTTGCGGAGCCTCCACTCTTTGGGACTTAGGGGGCAACTTCCCCTATTCCTTCAGTTGTTGATGTCGGACCGTTCGTTTCAGGTCCGTTGTGGTGCCGCGCTGTCGAGGTGTTTTGTCCTGGACGAAGGGGTGCCGCAGGGCAGTGTACTGAGCGTGTTGCTTTTCGCTATTGGTTTCAATGGTGTTGTCGATTCCATCCCGACGTCAGTGCGCTGCTCCATCTATGTTGACGATCTTGCCCTGTACATCTCTGGAGCTAAACTTCCTTGTATGGAACGTCAACTTCAGGTTGCCATCGATAGGGTTTCCTCCTGGTGCTCTGCGCGTGGCTTTACATTCTCCACGTCGAAAACTACAGCCGTGCTTTTCCGGAAAAATCCTCGTCGTAGGGGTCGCCTACATTTGCCTCCAATGTTACGTCTCTATGGCTCCCCTATCCATGTGGAGCCGAGGGTGCGGTTCCTGGGTCTGTTGCTCGATGAGCGCCTCACGTACCTTCCTCATATTACTCTCCTCAAAGCTAA
>JABUQX010146413.1:35000-37673 GCA_015478945.1 Trachelipus rathkii | reverse complement strand
TAAGCAATCAGAAACCTTTTGAATAAAGTGATGAAACGGAGTTATAGTAAAGCTATTTCTGAACAAACGTTTCCGAAATTCAACGACAGCGAAGATCTATTTTAACGAATATACATATGATATTGGATGCAGATCAATGGACTCCAATATTCTTGCACTTATTGACAGTCTGCTTATATAATTTATCCTTCTCGAATATACATACATTCCGTATAAATGGAATCGGAAAATAATATTCGCAAAATCTGTGTGTTCTCTACTATAAAAGCAATTTTGCTTATGTTGGAAATTAATGAACAAATATATATATATACAGAAATGCTGGTGTAATGTGTTATACTCCCATATATATATATATATTATATATATATATATATATATATATATATATATATATATATATATATATATATATATATATATATATATATATATATATATATATATATATATATATATATATTTATATATATACATAATTTGATAGAACTGTGTATATAAAATATTAATTTTGACATTAAAATTCTCTTCATCTATGATATAATTTCTCTTTTCACGAATGTTCACGTCACGATGACGTTGAAGTTGATTGAGGAGTTTTAGTTAGAACACCAATTTAGAAATTTATTTTCACAAAATTATGTTTGTCTCAAATTTATTAATGACATATATATATATATAGCATATATATATATATATATATATATATATATATATATATATATATATATATATATATATTACATATATTATATTATAAAATATATTATATACATTAATATAATATAATATATCTTTAATATTAATGATATGTTATTATATTTTATATTATTATATATATTATTAATAATATATATATATATATTACATATATATATATATATATATATATATATATATATATTATTATTATATTATTATATATATATTATTTATTACATTTTTTTTTTATATTTTATATATAATATTTTTAATTATATATATATATATATATATATATATATATATATATATATATATATATATATTATATATATTATTATTATTATTATATATATATTATCAATAATATATTATATATATTATTATATTATATTATATTTTATTATTAATATATTTATTATATTTATATTATTTAATATTTTTCATTCATCATTTATATATATATATATATATATATATATATATATATATATATATATATATATATATATATATATATATATATATATATATATATATATATATATATATATTTTGTTCTGTAAAATTTCATATTCTATTATGTTGATGACGTTTTTTTGCTATGCTGCCAGTTAGTTTACGGCTTGAAGGATTACTGTGCAGTATTAACAGTTTTGTTCAATCATTTAATTTCACTCTTGCGAGATCCTATCGATAACGGAGTAAATATGGGATTATTCCGTGGCTCAGTCGGTAGAGCGACAGAATCGCAAAGGCAAGGGCCCGGTTCGATCCCCTGTCCGGATCCTAGGTAGCAATTACCTAGAGAAGTTCCCTTCCTAGAATAGGGCTATGCCCATGAGGTGCGAACTTGTTATATATATATATATATATATATATATATATATATATATATATATATATATATATATATATATATATATATATATATAGATATATATATATATCGATAAAGGAGTAAATCTGGGACAATACCATTTATTCCGTGGCTCAGTCGGTAGAGCGACAGAATCGCAAATGCCCAGGTTCAATACCCTGTCCGGATCCTAGGTAGCAATTGCCTAGAGAAATCCCCCTCCCTAATAGGGCTATGCACATGAGGTGTGAACTTTTTATATATATATATATATATATATATATATATATATATATATATATATATATATATATATATATATATAAGATGTAAAATTTTGTTATCTTTTCATGTATGGAGCACACGTCTTGCATTTGGAATGATTCCACACATACATAGCTTTTCCTGAAATTGTGTAGACTATGGCCTTTCGTTTCATGAATTATATTTGGTCGCTTAATTGTTTCATTGCTCTTCTTATATTATCGCCATCACAATGCAAACTGCTTCTCAGAACTCTTAGGGGAATACATCCACCTTTGAGTGGAAGCTTTCTGATTCAGTTTCCCTTTAATTTACGTCCTTTCTCAGCCCAACTCGCTGACCAGGCTTAACGACTTCGCTCATTTCCTCATTCATGTGCCGGGAAGGTAAGGAATTCCGTATATTATTATATATATATATATAGTATATATATATATATATATATATATATATATATATATATATATATATATATATATATATATATATATATATATATATATTTAAGTTACATACTTTCATACCCTATGTTTTGGGGTATATTTGGCTTTGATATGGAAAGCAATTTATTTTTATCCTCCCCACATTGTAGGAGATATAATAATCAGGGACAGATTTTTAAATATTAAAATTTTAAAAAATCTATAAAGGAAAAATAATATCGTTTTATCAAATTCAAATAATAAAAAGCATTTCTCCTCCCGCCCCCAAAAAAAAAACATTTCTATCCACCCCCCCCAAAAAAAAAAAAAAATCCCTGATCAAATAAATTCAAATGAATGCAAGAGAAAAGCGTACTTGAAGTAACACTTCTGCGAAATCAATTCGAAAGACAAATCAATTAAAGT
>JABUQX010146413.1:10000-20000 GCA_015478945.1 Trachelipus rathkii | reverse complement strand
AGTGTGGAAATTCTGGTGCTCAGTTAGTCCCCTTATATATATATATATATATAGCATAGAAATATATATATATAAAGAGTATATAGTATATATATATATATATATATATATATATATATATATATATATATATATATATATATATATATATATATTTATTTATATATAAATCTTTATTTTTTTTATTTATTTTTTATTATGCTATTAATTCTTTCCGCGCTTTGAGCGGGGGAAGTGGTAATGCATAGCCCTCCCACTCACCACACCTCTCACCCTGCCCCCACCCACCTCCCCTCCACCCCACCCCATCATCCTCAACACCCCTTACCCTTCCTCCCTCATATCCCTCCCTCTCCAGCATCTCCTTTTTATTCCATCCATCCACCTCCTTCTTGGTCTCCCTTCCTCTCCTTCTTCCTTCCTCCTATCCCCTGCCTCCAAACTCTCTCTAACCACTCTCTGTTCTCCATTCTCACCACAGATGCCCATACATACCATCTAATATTCCTTCTCCTGCTCTTCCCGCCAACCCATTCCTCCAATCCCATCTCTCACCACCCTATTCCTAATCCTCTCTCTCCTTCTACTAACCCCACAAACCGCTCTCAACCCCTTCATCTTAAATACTTCCAACTTCTTCCTATACATGGGATTCAACTTATTATAGGAAGGGGTTATTGCACTTATTATGAATTTTAGAATTTTTACCATATTGTTCGTAACTTTGGCCTTTAGATTACTTTTTAAGTAAAAATGAATGCATGGTACTGAAGTATTTATCTACAGGGAGCTCAGCCCCCCTTACCACCTAACCAGTGAGTGCTGGAAAAATATTACTTGGGTATCATGTTTAAGCCTACAAAAAATAAAAAAAAAAATCTGACAGTAAATGTGCTGAAATATAAAAATTTAGGACACTTCATGGTATTTTTAAGCTATTTTTTGATTTTTTTTTAACTTTCTTTTACTGATTATTTCAAACATTTCACGTAAATTTTATGAAAATCAGCTGGTGTTGCTATAATTGACTACTTTCAATAGAGAATATTATAAATAAATATGAAGATTTATGTTTTTAAAGATAATGAACATCTTTAAAAGCTGTTAGTACTTACATATTTTTATTTTTCATTGTAAATTCCATGGTCTTTACATCCATAGTAAATATTGAGTAAGGCAGGCAAAAAAATGAAAGGATAACACTTATTGATATTGCTTAATATATTAAGCACGTATTTAAAACAGTTTTTATAACAAAAGTGATATGCGGGAAGGCAGTTGCTGTGCTTTGATGAGATCTGGTGAAGCTTTTGCGGGTGTTGAATATTAATGATCAGCCTCTAGTTCTAAGATTTGGCCAAGCGGTGGCAATATGGACGCGACATACAGCAGAGCGGTTAGCGCTTTCTGAAACGGCCCACACGCCTTTGAGTGAGGGCCGTGAGGAAAGGTGACTAACTGATGGCAGACAACAAATGATATGCAGGCCTGCAGGAGAGCACGCACAGGGCTGGGTGACACTGGTGCTATGCAGAACCTGCATGTCTGACTTTTTCAAACATAAGATCGTTCATAAGTAGCCTATACACAGATTGAGCAAAGTGGAAGAGATGCAGGACAGTAGTATAAAGTTGAGAAAGTTTGAGAGCTAGCAGTTGAGGCATGTGCAATCAGTGTAGTTAGGATAAACACATACAGCTTATGCATGGGCCAAGTTGGGATTAACACAATATACTGTGTTAAAGCAAGATGTAACACACAATTTATACTGTGTTACATCTTACTTTCTCCACTTCTTTCCTCTTCATCCAAGTCCCCACTAACCTAATTTTGCATAAAACAATATGAATGATCTGATGTTCCCATCCCCAACCTCCTCACTGATTTAACATCCACCACATACTTAAATGCCTCCTTCTTCACCAGCACAAATTCAACTTCATCACCATCTCTTCCCTTTCTCATTCTTGTATAGGCTACTTATAGACAATCTTATGTTTGAAAAAAGTAAGACATGCACATTTCTCTCATAGCACAAAAATTAATCACCCTAGTACCATTCTCATTCTCTCCTGCTACTTCAAAGACCCCAAAGACACCTTTATCCCATTCCTCATTTGATCACCTATCCATCAGTTAGTCACCTAACACATCCACTCTGCAGCCCCCCACTCACTCCATCCAAAACATTATTGAGATCATTTCAGAAAGTATATACATTTCACTCTCTTTAATATCATCCTCATATGATCCATATAATGCCACACACACACTTTAACCATCTTAAATTTAAATTTAATCATTAATATTCTAACACCCACACCCAAAGCTCACCATAGCTCTATGCTACAGATCACTCATCAGAATAGCAACTCCTTCTCTCCCCTCCCACTCCATTTTTTTTGTATCACTTTTGTTATAAAACTATTTTAAAAATACTGTGCTTAAGTGTAATAAAACTAGTATCAATAAGTGGTATCAGTCATTTTGTAACCAGTACAGCACTCAATATTACTAAGGTGAAAAGTTTAATATACAGTATTTGTTAAAATTTTGTTACACCACTCTCTCCATTCCTTATATATATATATATATATATATATATATATATATAGTAACACTATATATATATATATATATATATATATATATATATAGTATATATATATATATATATATATATATATATGTGTGTGTGAAAAGGTTTGATATATACAGTATTTGTTAAAATTTTGTTACACCACTCTTAACAACATGTGTTTGTAGATATTGCGTATATCGTTAGATTATCAGGAGTATATATATATATATATATATATATATATATATATATATATATATATATATATATATATATATGTTTTTCTAGTTAACAATAAAATGACTCAAGTTTATTAAGATATGATAAAAATTTCTTTTTATGGATGAAACTTTTATTTCTGTAGTAGTATATATGTATTTTACAACAATAAAATTATAATTAAAATGCAATAGTTTTCTTTGGTTGGTCAGAATTGGAAAACCCCTTTGTTAGTTATTGACAATTGTTCAATGTCTCAAATAATTGTATGAATGATTACAATATTATTTATGATATACATGTCATCTTTTTTTTTTACTGGTTGTGGTAATATAAAAATAAAAAATTCAGGATTATGTTTGTAAGCATTTTGTGACTGACCTTGTTTACATTATTTGTGTTGTATCCTCTTCTCAACTTAAATTACATATACTATGGACAGATACTGGCTGTAGTGCTATGTTAAATTTTGTTTGGAAGTAATTAGTAGCTGTTTTTTAATACTATTAGCTTTGAGCTTACATTGCAAATATGATGGCAGGAATAGAAAAAACCTTATCAGGCCCATATGGTTTCTTAATGTCATTGTATCTCATTTCTTATGATCACAATGTTAAATAAAGATATTGTGGCCAATAACAGTTGCATATTTTTGCTCCTTTAAAAATACCTTTGTAAAAATTGATAATCTTTGTAATATGAATTATTGTTGCAATTTTAAATCTTACTTCAGAAATTGTTTCTTATAAAAATAAACTTTTCCAATCTACATTTGTCATCTTGGTTCTTCAACTTCTCTTTTATCAATTTGACATACCCAAGAAAATTATTAATACTTATAAATAAAGAAATTGGATAAGCATAGCATTACATGACATTTTAAACTTCATGAGCCCTTTTATGTATGGCACTTAAAGAGAGAATGGAATTATATATAGTCTGCATGCTCAATTATTATATTGGTGGTGAATACATTGCCTGTATAAATTTTACTTCATAGATCTGTACATATAAAATATTTCTGATAAAACCCAATCTCACCATAGATACCAAAAATTTGAAACCTAAATGAATAAATAAAACACTACCTTTCATAAGATTTTAATGTAAATTCATTGTATTTCTATAGCATAAAAAAATATTTGTATATATATATATATATATATATATATATATATATATATATATATATATATATATATATATATATATATAATATATATATATATATATATATATATATATATATATATATATATATATATATATAATATTCAGAAACTAACTAGGTACTGTATACAATTATCAAAATATTAATAAAGTATTTACTGGTTCTCGACAGCAAATTTTATAACATTTTAAAGAATTTTTCTCAAATGAAAGAAAATTTAAAAAAAAAAATGAAAGTATATATGAATCAGATTTGAAAAAAATATAAAATTATTAAATATTTCAAATATCTAAACTTTTAGGAAACTAATATATTTATAGATTTTTGATTTTTTTAATTGATGTATTTTTGCTAAATATTAAAAATATGAATAACATTAAATAGAGGGCTATGGGTAGAGCTTGAGCATAAACACTTTGGATTGGAGTGAAAGCAAATAAATTTTTTTCTTTACTATAAAATATTTTTTATATTTCTATTCATAATTGAAAATAAAGAGGTCTATAGCCAGAGTGGGATAATTTTAAAATGATGTCCAAGCTAGAGTTGAAGAGCTCTACAAAAAGTTTGCCAGCTCTGCAGTCATGACATTATAACATATAAAAAAAGGTGTCAGAAGCAAAGGGTTAAAAGTGACAAAACATACATTTTGAGAAATATGATTGAAAGTTGACATTTATCAGAAAAGATTAGTATCTGAATCACTTGTAATCTCTTTGCCTACAAATATTTAGTTCTTAAGTGGTTTTAAATTGTTTCTTTATATATATATATATATATATATATATATATATATATATATAGCAGTATATATATATATATATATATATATATATAATTTTCTTTATAGCATTTAGAAGCTTATATATATATATATATATATATATATATATATATATAAAATAATAACTTTTATAATTTACATCCTGGATCAGGTTTACTAGATTTTTTTTTTTTTAACATTTTTTGGAAATCACATCTATTTTTTTTTTTGGTCCAATGAATAAATGACACATGTTATTTATCGCTAGAGGGGAGCTAATGCCGCTGTATCTCAGCCAGGTATTAGAAAAGCAAATTAAAAAATGAGGTCGTTTCATCATAAATTTGTCAATTTTTTTTTTAAATAAGCATCTGGCAATAAATGTCATTAATAGGAAATTTGGAGACTTCAAAACTTTTTTCAGTTTTTTTTTACATTATTTCTTAAATCTGTAATTGTTTATTAGAAGAGCCCGGCTTTCGATTTTCATAATTTTGTTGAGAATACTGGAAATGCACTAAAATGATTAATAAAAGTGACCAAAAGAATCCGAGATGCATATAACATTATTTATTGATGTAGCAAATATTTATGGTTTAAGTTAAAGATCTATTCGATTTTCAGGAACAACCTCCCTTTCGTGACTTTCTTGGACTACTTAAAAATCAACACAAGAACATGGTTCAAACATTGTTTCCAGTATATATATATATATATATATATATATATATATATATATATATATATATATATATATGGTGTTAGAATGATGGGTATATACAGAGCATTATATATATATATATATATATATATATATATATATATATATATATATATATATATATATATATTGTCAATTATGTTTGAACCATGTTTGTATATTACTTTTTTGTATTTTAGTCAACCAAATAGGACATGAAAGACAGGTTGGCCATAACTTTCGAATAGATTTTGGTGTAAACTATACATGGTAATTGTAAAGTTTTGGTCAGCCATCTGGTATTTTTATAAAAATCAGAGCATCGACTAAATAAATTGTAATGAAGTATAAAAACAAAAACAAAAAATGACACGTCTTTAGGAAAAAAAGTTACAGACTCGTTAAGTTGTGAATAATCCCATGGGCTTTTCTTATACTCCAACTGACCAGAACTTCATTCTATCTCACTTTATGGCATAGGCTACTTTACAAATCGCGAGGCAAATAAACTGTGATCCAAAAAAAATCATTGTTTAAATGATAATGTTGGAAAACATATAAATAATAAATATCATAAATTTAGTCTGTGGATATATATAGTAGTATATATACCAGTAAAGTATATATATATATATATATATATATATATATATATATATATATATATATATATATATATATATATATATATATATATATATATATATATATATATATATATATATATATAAGTTGATTTCAATCCTGAGCATCAGCGTCTAGGTTAGGCCTACATTTACATCAACATAGATCCATCTAGGTTAGGTTTAGGCATGAAGCTAGCATTACAAATCCATAAGGGAAAGCCAGATATTATTAGGGACCCTAGTTTAGGTTATGATACGTTTTGTTATGTATACACATACTAAATTTGTGTATACTTAACAAATCTTAGCATAACCTGAACTAGGAGGAACCTAAACCGAGCCCTAACCTATATGGATCGTCAATGCCATAGACCTAAACCTAACCTAGATGGACCTACGTTGACATAAAAGTAAACCATTTAAGTTGGGTTTACTTTTATGGCATTGCTTCATTATATATTTTTTAGATTCTATGCTGTGACTTTTATAAAAATATCAGGTGACTGACCTAAACTTTACAATTACCCTATAGATATTTGCAACATCAATAAATAATATTATAGGCATCTCTGACACTTCCAGTCACTTTGATGGGTCATTTTAGTGCATTTCCAGTATTCTCAAACAAAATCGTGAAAATTGATAGCTGGGCTCTAAACAATTACCCTTAAATCATTTCAAACATTTTATATAAGCTATACAAAAATCAGGTCATTTTTTTTTAATATAATTTCCTCCATAGATAATTGTTAGAAATACGAAATTTGTAAGCCTATTAATTCATATTTGTCCTTAAAAATAATAACTGGATTGCTACTCCCTTTCTGAGATAATTATACTTTATACTAGTTTATATCCATAGCATCTCTCTACTGGATTCTTTTATCCAGTGATGTCCTCTTGAAAGAGTTCTTCTAGAGTCTGAAGATTTAATAATTTAGTTATTTCTTACTGCATATCCCATATCTGTTACAAAGCCTACTGTACCCAACTTTTTTTTTCAAGTAATTATCCTGTGTTGATCATATGCAGAGCTTGGCCACATGGCACAGTGCTTCTATTCTAATCAGTAAAGATGTATCAGACACATAATATGAACATGGATAGAAAAAAAGAACTTTCCCATTTCTGTAAATTTCAGCATTTTCATTTGACTATTTTAAAATGGTACAATAAAGAGGATCTATACAATAGGGTCTTGTCTTCTCATAAAACTTGTTCAACTTGTAATTTTCTGTTTTTGAGGGCATGTAGCGGGATGAACAGTTGCATAGTCGCCCTAATAGTCTTATTAGAGTACATATACGGATTCCACAATGGTCTTCAACATTAATCAAAAAATCTCATGGTAACAGGGAACATAATTTAAAGGGTTCGGCCCGAATTTTTAGAAATTGTGTGGAGCTGATAATATTTTTCAAAATGATCAATCTCTGGTATTCTGGGCCTAATTTTTACAACGAAGTTCCCACCCACAATTTTATCTGTAGTTAATGGTTCTATAAATTATTTATTTTTATTATCCCATGTTCTAAATGTTTATTGCACTTTTGTAATTTCTATATAAGAAAATAACGTTTACAGAAAGTCAAGCTAAAAAGACGTTTAAACCATGTACAGTGATAGTTTAACTTTAAACTTGGAATAACTCTTAAACCGTGTTGGGGAAAGCCATTTCTGGTTTCAAGCAAAATTAATCTAGATTTATCCTCAAATGTGGTTTAACGTAGATGGGGAAAGCGCCCTTACAAAACATATTGTAACCAACTATTTATATGCCGTTAATTAATTAATTAACTAATTAAAAATAAATTATTTATACGAGCAACAAAATAAAAACTGTGTTACCCACAGTAGCTCCCTTTTAGGAAAATGTGAAGCTTCTTATCAAATAATGATAAACACGCCAGATGCTTTCAAATAATTAAAAATACATATTATATAGTTTATAACACACACACAACAGAAACATTCAAAACAGGCCTTATTTAACTTATACATAAGGCACAACTTTTGAATGTTCACAACTTTTATCTCTGCAAGCATCGCATATATATATATATATATATATATATAAGAGCATATATATAGCAGTTAGGTTAGTTACTATATATATATATATATATATATATATGTTAGTTATATATATATATATATATATTTATATATATATATATATATAGTATAGCAGCAGCATATATATATATATATATATATATAAGGCATATATATATATATATATATATATATATTTATATATATTGATATATATATATATATATATATATATATCATATATATATATTTCATTTTTCGTCATCATGCTTTTTAATATCTATTTCTTGCTTCTTGCACACATTTAAATTAATATTTGAAAAAAATATGAAACTGTCAGTCACTATGTTGAATAGCTTGTGAGAAATTGAAAATGGAAAATTATTATTATTATTGTTATTATTATTATTATTATTATTATTATTGTTATTATTGTTATTGTTGTTGTTATTATTATTGTAATAATATTATTAGTTATTATTATTATTATTATTTTTGTTTTTTTGTTATTGTTTTTGTTATTATTGTTACTTGTTATTGTTATTGTTATTGTTATTATAGTAGTAGTAGTAGTAGTAACAAAGTAAATAATAGTAGTAAAGTAGCAGTAGTAGAGTAGTAATAGTAGTAATAATAGTAGTAGTAGTAGTAGTAGTAGCTGTTGTTTCATTAGTAGTAATAATAGAAGTAGTAAAAAGTGGTAATACATACACACACACACACACACACACACACACACACACACACACACACACACACACACACACACACACACACAATAATAGTAGTAGTAGTAGTAGTGTATCATGTAATATTTACTACTGTATTGTTTAATGTCTTTACTCATCATTAACCAATAAAAGCTCTGGAACAGGGAGGGTCCGAATTGACCCGACAGACATAGCCACCGGAGTCGTTATGGGTCACATTTTTGATGGAGAGAACCCACACATCTCCCCCTATATGGAATAATAGAAAAAAAAACATTAATAATAATAATAATAATAATAATAATAATAATAATAATGTGGTAACACACAATAAATAATAATAATAACACACAATAATAATAATAATAATACACACACACACACACACACACACACACACACACACACACACACACACAATAATAATTAATAATAATAATAATACTAATACAAAAATAATAATAATAATAATAATAATAATAATAATAATAGGCAATAATAATAATAATAATAATAATAATAATAATAATAATAATAATAATAATAATAATAATAATAATAATAATAATAATAATAATAATAATAATAATAATAACTTCAGGGACTATATTAACAATTATATAAACGATTTAAATATATAATATTTATATACATGTCACATTCATGTTAATTATTTAAATGCACTCTATAGCAGCATATATATATATATATATATATATAGTATATATATATATATATATATATATATATATATATATATATATATATATATATAAGTATATATATATATATATATATATTGTGATGTGATGTGCTTAACATATCGAACACTTTAGATGAAATATGGCACGCGTCGCTACGCTCTATACGCTTCATTCTTTTGGGTTTCCTCCTCACCTTTGCTTACTCATGTCTAGTTTTCTTTCAGATCGTTCCATTTTGTTCTTTGCTGATAGAGATTTTAACCCTCTCCCTTTCCTATTAATTCGTGGTATTCCCTTTAAAGTTCTTCTTTATACTCAAGCAACTTTTTCCTACTTTTCATGAACGTTTATCTCTTAGCTGTACGCTTCTAACTTGCTTCAATACTCTTATGCCTACGAGTCAACTATCCATTCTTCCACTCACTTCAAATATGCTCCTCTGTCTGCATCGAGAGTTGCCTCTCGTCTACA
>JABUQX010146413.1:0-5000 GCA_015478945.1 Trachelipus rathkii | reverse complement strand
TATTATTATTATTATTATTATTATTATTACATTATTATTATTGTTGTTGTTGTTCATTATTATTACATTATTATTAAGTTATTGTTATTATTATTGTTATAATAATATATTAATAATGAGAAGAGTATATATACATATATTAATAATACACACAAACAATATTTCATCACTAGCACTATTATCAATAATATTGATATCAATAATAATAACACACACACA
Organism: Trachelipus rathkii; assembly: GCA_015478945.1. Classification (NCBI taxonomy): domain Eukaryota; kingdom Metazoa; phylum Arthropoda; class Malacostraca; order Isopoda; family Trachelipodidae; genus Trachelipus; species Trachelipus rathkii. Next base: position 4,781 of record JABUQX010146413.1, on the reverse strand, counting down.
CACACACACACACACAATGGCCTTAATATTTAATGTACAATAATAATAATATAGAAAAGTTTGCGCCTCGCGATTATAAATAAAACCAGCCGGGAAAAGCGGTGCACATAAGGTCATTATTATATTATTGCCACACACAGTTGGGCCATTACGCCGCCATTATTGCCATTACATTACATACATTATTATTATTATTATTATACATTATAATAATAATAATAATAATAATAATAAATTACCTACCAGCTAATAATAATAATAATAATAATAATAACACAATAATAATGATAATAATACACATCATAATTATTATTATTATAATAATAATTATTATTATAATACACACACACACACACACACACACACACACACAACAGACACACACACAATAATAATAACAATAATAATAATAATGTAATAATAATAATAATAATAATGTAATAATAATAATAATAATAATAATAATAATCAATGAATATAACAAATAAATAAATAAATAAATAAAGGAAAATAAATAAATTAGCACAAAAGTAGAAAATAAATGAAATAAATTAATAAAAAGATAATAAAAGTTAAGTAAAAATAAAATAAATAACAATTATATAAATAAACAAACAAATAAAAAAATATAAATTACTTAAATATATAAACATTAATGAATAAAACAAAATATAAATTAAAAGAATATTAAATAAATAAATTAATAAATAAAAAATATAATAAAATAAATGAAAATATTAACAAAATGCGTTAAATTTATATACATATAAAAATTACAACTTTTATATTTCTTGGAAAGCTCTTGAAAATTTCCCTCCAAACCTAAGCCTAACAAAATCCTATCAGAATAAATTAAAAAAAAAAGAAAAAATAATAAACACAAAATCACACGATTTTTTGGGCAAGGTTACGAAGTACCGAGAGCTAGTCTACGGGGTCGGAATCCAAAGCTGTAGCCGGTGCAACTTAATTTTAAGTAGTAGGAGCTAAGACGAGCCGGAGCCGGAGCCGGTGCCGGAGCCGGAGCCGAGGTCGACAAAAAATATTTCTGCTCCACAGTCTTGATCGAGAGTGATTTTATTTTAATCACAAATGACACTCGACTTTTTGTCTAAGGTTACGAGGTATTGAGAGTAACAACTAATTTCATTTTAATAATCTCATCACCCAATTACCCCAAGATTGATAGTGGAAGGAGAGCGTCAAGTGTAGGAAGGAAAGGGGTTCAGGGAGAGGAAATGAAAGGGAATTAAAAGAAACAGAATTATCTTTCAGAAGAAATATTAATTTAAAAATTAGTTGAAAACAATAAATGTTTAATTTCACTTACTCTCTCTCACACACACACACACACACACACACACACACACACACAATGGACACTGCTCTTCTGAATCTCTCTCTCTCTCTCACACACACACACACACACACACACACACACACACACACACACACACACACACACACACACACAGCAATATACCAAAGTACTCATAAAAATACTATTACAAAATTGAAGTTGTTATATATTCAAGGCGATAACTTATGATGTTATTATGTAACCTTCACACTTTAAGCTTAAACACTGTTTTTGCCAGTTATATATTAAATAAATATGGAGTGGGATGATAAACAAAACCGTGATGCTGTTATAGGATTATATAAGTGAAGCATAGAAGAGAGTACCATTTTAAACACTCTGCAACTGCTAGGCATGAGTCGTATGTTTGTATATCATGTAATAAAGTTATACGAGAACAATAGTAGTGTGAAGGATCACTATAGTTCTGATATGCCACGTTCTGTTTGAACACCGTAGACTGTCAAAGCTGTAAAGGCACGAAGATGGTATCCTCTTCTTAAGCATAAACATAACGTAACGTAAAATGATGCCTAAGAACTCTATGTATAGCACATAATCGGGGATGACCTAACGTTAAAGGTTTACAAAAGACACACCGGACATTTATTCACAGATGTCCTAAAGAGAGGTAGGAAAAAAATCTAAACTCCTGTATGCTGAGTACACGCAGGATCGCCACCGAAAAATTCTCTTTATAGGCGAAAAATCTTCACCGTTTAAGAATGTTTTAAAAAACAAAACCATAGAGTGTATTCTACTTCATCTAAAGAAGCAGCAGAACTCGCCAAGTGTCCAAAGAGTAAAGCATAAGGCTTTCTGTGGTTAATTGGTTGGTTGCCGCAAAGAGGCTCCTGTGGTTAATTGGTTGGTTGCCGATACCGAGCTCTCAAACCGTAGTAGCGCGCAGAGTCGTGTGGCAAGGGTGCAGGTTCGATCCCTAGTCCGGATGTGAAATATCTAGAGAAGTTCCCCTCCCAAAATAGGGCTATGCCCGTGAGGTGTGAACTTTAATTTAAATAAAAAAAAACTGATTGGGATTGAGTTACAACAATAGGTTCTCAGACATCCATTTTTTTAGTGAAAAAGGTGTTGAAACCCCTTTGCTGCCGTGTGTGTACCAGCAAATAGTTCTGGAAGTTGTGGCACAATCACTATGTCAGACCACCGTTCAATATTCAGCACCGGCTCATAAAGGAAGGTCTCCCCACTCTTGGCTCAGGGACAATATTCCTCATTTTCTGATGGCTGACGATTGGCGGTCTGGCAATCCTGATCTTAATCCTTTGGAGGATTACAAATTATTGGCAGTTTATATATATATATATATATATATATATATATATATATATATATATATATATATATATATATATATATATATATATATATATTTATATATATAGTTATAGAGGACAGTAAGACAGTAAGTATATATATATATATATATATATATATATATATATATATATATATATATATATATATATATATATATATATATATATATAAATATATATATATATATATATATATATATATATATATATATATATATATATATATATATATATATATATATATATATATATATATTTCCGTATATGTAAAGTATTAAAAAAATTCTTTTTCAAAATCTGTAATGAATATTATTAATATTTAACTAATTTATTTTGGTTAGTTATGTAACGCTACAATATATTTGAAAAATTATAAAAATTTGGAAATTAGGGATAAAGTAATCAAGCATCCTTTTTAATAATTATCCAATAAGTATTTTTAGAATCACAACAGCCAACAAAACTATGGTTAAGGAAAAATGAAAAGGCAAATGTTATTAATTTTTTTATCAGCAGAAATCAGAAAAGGTTGTTGTTGTTGTTGTTGTTGTTGTTGTTGTTGTTGTTGTTGTTGTTGTTGTTGTTGTTGTTATCGTTGTTGTTGTTGTTGTTGTTAAGTTTTTTTTAAGTTGTTGTTGTTGTTGTTGTTGTTGTTGTTGTTGTTGTTGTTGTTGTTGTTGTTGTTGTTGTTGTTGTTGTTGTTGTTGTTGTTGTTGTTGTTGTTGTTGTTAGTGTTGTTGTTGTTGTTGTTGTTGTTGTTGTTGTTGTTGTTGTTGTTATGGTGGTGATGGTGGCGTATTGTTATTTATATATCATTAGATCAAGACGACTGCACGCTAATTCTAAATTTAATGATCTGAAGATCAGATGTTATTAACGTGTTTAAGAAGCTAAGGTTTATCGGTCCTTAACTTAGGTACAATTCAGTACTGAGTTGCCAAAATTTTAATAAACGGTTCTCTACTTTGTCATTAGTGATAGTTGTCGGTTCTCCATTCCTATTTAACCAAACGGCATAGGAGTTTTAACTACAGTATCGCTTTGTAAATTTTTTTTTAAACTACCGATTCACCGGACCGCACCTGGAACCGGCACCGGATCAGCAGAAAACCGGTTCCAGCTCATCATTGATACAATTATATGAGTTATTTAATTAAAAAGATAATTTAAGTTTAGTTTTCTTTTAAATTAGTTTCAGTCCCCATCAAAGTCTTTTTAATAAATTAAATTTTTTTGCCTGATATTAAATTAAGATGAAATTAAATTTAAATTAAGAAAATTAAGTGAATTTGAAAAGATTTTTTTAAAATTGCATATTTTATATTTTCCATGCAGGAAATGCAGTGTATGGGAAGTAGGGTCAATAGTGTCACCTAGCAAGAGTTATTTATAAGGAGGAATCATTTCTTGCATATATATATATATATATATATATATATATATATATATATATATATATATATATATATATATATATATATATATATATATATATATATATATATATATATATATATATACATAATTTATTATCTACCAATGAACCTCTATATCCTTATGGCTTATCGTAGTAAGTACTTTAGTCAGGAGAAAGTATGTTTTTATGTTTTTCCTGACCAAGTGGAATTGTTGTACAGATATTTAAGGTTGGTTGATAGCAACCTTTGCCCCGGCTCAAATTAATCAAGATGTTCTAACCATCGATGGGCATGACTTGGACTGATAGATCTGACTTTCTGTGCAAGAGGCTTATTGGAGATGTATTTTTTATATGTTATATAGTGCGTTGTTCTGTTGTATATTATTATTTAGTGAGGTGTGAGTATTGAGAGTAGTGTATTTAATACACCATGCCGTAAACTGTAAATTAATTAATTTCAGAAAATCCTTTACAAACGGCAATTTTTTGTGTTCGCTCATGTAGATGGTTCAGAGGCTATAGTCTTTGTTTTCATACTGCCATATATAGGCGAGTGACTAGAGGGCGGAACCAAAAACATAAACTTGCGAAAAAGGGTTTAACCCTAACTGAGCAACGGTTAAACACCCCAAACCCACGAGAAATCGAAACTAAAGTACCG
>JABUQX010146412.1:22500-24775 GCA_015478945.1 Trachelipus rathkii | reverse complement strand
ATGGCACGGAAAAATCAATTGATTTTTCAACTGATTTTTTCACTTGATTTTTTGCTCCAAAAAATCATGATTTTTTCTTTTTGATTTTTTTTTTATATATATATTTTAATTTTTTTTGTATATTTAAGTGATTTAACTTCAATAGAAATAAAAAATTATAATAATAATATCGTAGCAAGGCTACTCTGTTACAAATTTCTACACTATAAAAATGTCAACAAATGATCATGTTTCAAACATGTTTTTTTTTTATTTCTGATGTAATATTCATCAATATTACAAGTAACACTCTTTAATGTTGCTCTTTCATTTTGTCATAGTCTATAGGGCCTATTTTAAGATTTTGAACTCAGAGCTAGGGCCTAGAGTTAAAAATAATACTATATCAAACTTTAAAAAAAAGTTTGTTTACAAATTATATTTCGCGTGACGTCACGAATCTCAAAATATCCAAAAAATCCAACAAATCCAAAAAATCAAAAATTGATTTTTTTCTCAAAAAATCCAAAAAATCCCCAACCCTGATTATAATACAATAAATATAAAACTTGGATAATATTTGACATTTGTAGAGCAATCAGATTGCTTAAATAATATAATTTACTTTCTTCAACATTAAATTATAAAGATTACAATTGTTTTTATTTGAAAAGTTTATTATTATTTTTATTTTGTCCAGAGAAAGCTAATTTTCTATAAACTCCCACCTCTGATTGAAAAAATGCAGATATCTTAGAAACTATAGGTTGTAGCTACAACGTCGTTATAATACAATTTGAAGGTAATAAATCAGTGAACAAAATGAGACCTAAATCAAGTTTCTAGGATAAACCATTTTTAATTTATAAAGAAAAAACATTAATTTTTCCAAAAAAATCAAAAATTTTCAAGATTTTAACGTCAATGAGGCACGGGTTAGCATTGTCCGATTGAGCTAAAACTTCAAAAATCTCATTTTTTTTTAGCTAAGTGTCACATTTTATGGGGTTCCCCCATAAAAAATTCAAACTTCGATTTCTTGTAACCAGTCTATTATATATATATATATATATATATATATATATATATATATATATATATATATATATATATATATATATATATATATATATAGCAAAGAAAAAAAGATATATATATATATATATATATATATATATATATATATATATATATATATATATATATATATATATATATATATATATATATATATATATAATATATATATATATATATATATATATATATATATATATCAGTTTATATACATAGATATAAAATAGCATACATATATATACATATATATATATATATATATATATATATATATACAAAGTTGGTTATATATTATATATATATTTTTTTCTCTATATATATATATATATATATCATATATATATATATATATATATATATATCAACTCAATTTTTCTCTTTTCAATTTTATTTATTTTTCGAAATTTGTTTGGGAACTGGTGCAGTGCGGTGCGACCCAAAGCCCCGCACCTCACACCGCACCGCACCGCACCACACCGCATCGCACCGTTAAATTTTCTCTTGCTCCGCACCGCACTTTTATTTTTTCTTCCGCACCAGGTCGCTGAAATTTTGATGCGCACCGCACCGCACCGCACCAAAATGAGCGCACCACGCACCACACCGCACCACACCCTGTGCGTCGGCCAACACTTGTCTGTAGTTATTCGGAACCTTACGATCTCCTTTTCTTGAAAATGGGAGTTATATTAGCAATTTTGAAATTATGAGGAACTATTCCTTCTTTTAAAGACATTGAAAAGCATTGTCAAAGGTTTCACTAATATAACTTTCAAATTTTTGTGATGCATTGGATAGTATCCATCTGGTCCATGTGATTTATTTATTAATAGTTTATCAATCTGGAAAGCAACTTCCTCTTCTAGAATTTCAAATGTATCTAAAATGTTGTTTGCATCAAATCCCTTATGTCTTCCATGCTAGGCAGGCTATCTAGATTCTCTTTCGTAAAAACTGTCGAGAAAAAATTATTTAAAATGTTTGCCATATCAGCACTGTTTGATTTTAAATTACCATTAATGTCCAGTAAAGGTCCAATTGATTCCTTAATGGAACTTTTGTTATTAACATATTTGTAAAACTTTTTAGGATTAATTTTACATTCACGAGCAATATTAATTTCATAGTTTCGTTTATAATATCTAATTAATCGTTTGCAGCTTTGACGACAAGCTATGTAACTATTATTATTTTCCACTGAAGGAGACGACTTCCATAG
>JABUQX010146412.1:15000-17500 GCA_015478945.1 Trachelipus rathkii | reverse complement strand
TTTTTATACAATCATTCTACTTTAATACGAATTATCGCTTTCTAAGCTTATTTTATTTCAACTTGTATAAATATTTTAAAAAAGGTTTTCAGCAATTTTTGCAGGCTTCGCAAATGGCAAAATTAATTCATTCGCTCTAATAGACGTTAAAATTTTACTTTGCAGTAACTAATCCACGTACCTAGTTTAGATACTTATACTTTTTAGAACTCTTAACTAGGATAATATTGGAATTCTGGGAGCAAAAACTTCAGAATAGTTCAAGAGTTAAGTATGTAAATATTTACAAATTTCTAGATTAAATATATACACGTTAAAAACTATTTCAAACTTCAGGAAATAAGAAATAGCAGTTAGGACCATCTTTTATTTGCCCTTTAATACAAACCCCCACCCCCCTTCATTCCTCCTCCACAACACATTTAATGTTTATGAGATGTAAGTAAACATTAGATAAACTTGAAATATTCTTGCAAAGCACATTACTTGATAATTGTTTAATAATAAAAATAACAAAAAATATTCAAATAACCTATTCGGTGGGATTCGTCTGTTAAGAGTTTCAGTAACAAGTAGCGAATTTAACGCTAAATAAAATTCACTATAACCTACAATTACGTTAAAAAAGTATAAAGGTATAAAAGTATAAAAGTATAAAAATAAAAAAAGAACTAATCTAAATCAAAATATACAAAATATACAAATCGGAGTACCTACATTAAATCTTAATTACAAACAAATAGGCAATATCTTACCGGAGGCAAAATTTACATTAATATACAATTTAAAATCCAAAACATTCTAAAATTCATCCAAACCAATGAATCAAAGCTGCAATGAAAAGCATGCTTAAACTAAATTTTAGAAAGAAAAAACCAATTCCCTGATCCTTCGCTTGAAAATGATTGAAGAATCTTCAGTTGAAATGGCAAGAATATATTAACTGCAGAGATGGTATTAGTGTGCAAGAACCTAAGAAAAGAAAGGCAATCTAAAATTTAGTTCATTTAGTTATAAACTTTTGATTTAAAATTTAAATTTTAAATAAAAATTCACTTCTTACCTTGATTGCAATGTTCGATACCCGTGCACATAGATTATCGAAACCAAATGCTAAATCACACATCAGAAAGATCCTTAAAAGAAATAAAAGTTAAACTTTTAAAACCAAAAAGTTTCATGTTCAGGTAGTTACCGTATATTAAAATAATAAACGAACAAAAATATTGAAAACTTACTTCCGTGAGATGTTAGCTTCATACACAGTTGTTGTGTAATTCAGAGACGAGGGGAGAAGGGGTTGCCATCTCGGAAGCAAATTCAAAGATTAAGGTCCGCCAAAAACTATCCTTACGAAGAGATTAAAGGTTATCGTAAAAAGAAGAGAACACTAAAACTGCTTTTTTAGTTACTTGGTTTATTTTAAAACTATATATATATAATACATTTATATATATATATATATATATATATATATATATATATATATATATATATATATATATATATATATATTATATATATATATATATATATATATATATATATATATATATATATATTATTAAGTTATTTTTACAAATGTTTGTTCAAATATTACCAGAAGCTGTAAAACCAAAGAACGTAACAGAGTGGGTGGGGTCCCATAGTTTCCCTTATATGATATTAACACATTGATTAACCAAAGAAACTAAGTTGTTAATTGCAAATTCTGATTTCGCTTTACTTGTTAAGCACAGTTTTGTTAGTAATAGTTCTGGCGATTGGAAATTATGTCAGAATTGGGTATTTTCTCCTCCTAAATGTTGAATATTATTTTTCTCCACCCGGGAAAGGATCAGATCAAGTATTGTATATTTGAAATCTTTTTGATGTCACGGATATAAATCCTAAAGTCAATCAGTTACTTAAAACTTTTATTTAATGTTCCTAAATACGTGAGTGTTGCAATGTAATAAAAATTGATTATTAGACTAATCAAAATACTGATTTTGAAAACTTAAATATTTAATTAATTTTATCCAATTAGTAAGATTACTGGGCATTACCCAAAGGATTTCAATTTAAAAAAGAAGAAGAAGAAGAAGAAGAAGAAGAAGAAGAAGAAGAAGAAGAAGAAGAAGAAGAAGAAGAAGAAGAAGATTTTCCAGATTTTAATACTTGGGTGCAGGTTTGCTTTTGCCGATGTATATTTTTCGATTTTGTTTTATATAAAATTACCTAAATATTTTTCTCCCGTTTATATATATATATATATATATATATATATATATATATATATATATATATATATATATATAAACAAATATATATATATATATATATATATATATATATATATATATATATATATATATATATAAAGACAAAACGTTGTCATAAAAATCTTGTTAGACAAATAATAGCTATAAAAATTTGGCTTTAACACAAGCTCTAAGACCGTTGGGCCATCCGTCTATTTTATCACATATGATATCCAACGGATCAGTATCTGAATGTT
>JABUQX010146412.1:0-12500 GCA_015478945.1 Trachelipus rathkii | reverse complement strand
AGAGTGAATAGGTGATGAAGTGTGTGTGTGTGTGTGTGTGCGTGTAGGTGTGTTTGTGTAGGTATGTATGTGAATGAGAGGTATCATTATTGAAAATTAGAAAAAGAGTTATGGATAGAATAGATTCAATAGAAGAACCGTGAGGAGCCCCACCACTACTATGGATGTAAAGCATGATTTGTGGCCCTCTGCTAGCAGATGGTAAGAATTGATGCAACATTGTAATTTGACTGAGTAAAGAAATTTTTTTATGTTTAACATTGTAATGTCTTATATACACTCTCTCTCTCTCTCTCTCTCTCTCTCTCTCTCTCTCTCTCTCTCTCTCTCTCTCTCTCTCTCTCTCTCTCTCTCTCTCTCTCTCTCTCTCTCTCTCTCTCTCTCTCTCTCTCTCTCTCTCTCTCTCTCTCTCTCTCTCTCTTCTCTCTCTCTCTCTTCTCTCTCTCTCTCTCTCTCTCTCAGCTTAACACCAAGAAGGCGTATGGTCCTGATGGTATTCCTTCTGTGGTTCTCAAAACATGTGCTTCTGAGCTTGCACCATCCCTTGGTAAATAATTTAAAAAGTCCACGGTTTTGGTGGAAAAGGGGGAACACCTCTCAGCATTATAAACATCATTATATCACTTTAACCTCAGTTTTTTTCTAAAATTTATCTAAAATTTTCCAATCTTTCCTTTAAAGCAGATTTGAACACATCTCAATCATTCCATTTTGTCTCAGATCGCCAGTCTACCTTTTGTGAAGAACAATCATCTGATGATCTTCTTCTTTCTCTTTTCCATGGCTATTGGAATTTTGCTCTTCGGTCTTTCGGCAAATATTTTGATGATGTGGCGATAGACATCCCGAGAACCTTCGATATAGTCTGGCGCAAAGATTTGGTTTCCAAATTTCTCCCTTTCAGCATCAAATTTTACCAGCTGATTTCATTTCTGGTCGTTCTATAGCAACTGTTGTAGAAAGCCACCGTTCATCCTTTAAAACTAGTAATACGGGTGCTTTCCCGTTTTCTTTTCTATCCTCCAATTCTTTGCTTTTAATCCTCAATAATGATCCTCTCCATGTTACTCTTTCAACTATCCATCCTTATGCCAACGAATTCATCGATAATTACTCCTTTCATTTTGAATGAGCCCCACCCAAGATTGTTTTCAATGCCTCAAGATCTCATTTTCTTCTTGACATAATCCTACACTAAATTATAATGCCTTCTTCCTAAACACAACTCTAAGTCTTCATCTCTAATATTCTTGGAGTTTCATTTTCTTTCTTCGTTACCTTTCTTGGATGGATCAGATGAACTCGCATTCTAAACAAACTTCTAAAATGTTCTGTGTCTTGACGAGTCTTCAGAATTTCTTCACGCCACACCAATTGCATTATCTTTATAGGGGTGTTGTGAGAGCCTGTATGGGGTATATCTCACTTCTGTTCTGGCTTCACTCACAGAGCAAACCTTGATAAAGTAGAGTCTATGGCATGAACATTACTGGTAAAGTCTGGAACACTCTAATCTTTTTTCCACTTTGATTTGTACACTTTCAAAAGTTGTGTATCAGGACACGTCTGCCTTAAATTGACTATTCTTCTGGAATTTCCATAACCCAGGAAAAATTTAGTAAGACTGCTCACTGAAGTAGATGATTAAGATGAAGCAAGAGTTTCCTATCATTTTCCTATCATTTTAAATGATTGAGTCACAGAAGATTTTACTCTTCATCATCGGGATTCGAACACTGGAATATTTACTTATTAATAGTAATAGGTAAGGTTTAGTGGCAGAAATATATATATATATATATATATATATATAAGAAATAGTAAGACACACACACACATATATATATATATATATATATATATATAGTATATATATATATATATATATATAGTGGTATATATATATATATATATATAGGATCTTTCGTGTTTTCTGGACTGTTGAATTTTTCAATGAAAATTTGCAGAATTATAAAACTTTTTCCCCTGAATCCAAAAATATAATTCTTTTTCTCGAGAAATTAGTAGAAGTACTAAAAAAAATTAGGATAAAGTTATGAAAATTGCATAATAAAAGCTGTTTCCTGGACCGTTATTATTTTTACCCAATGTCATACAAGAAAAGAGTAAAATAAATTGCATTAAAAAGACCAACGAATTTTAAAAAATGAACTTCATCAAATACCGAAAATATATAAAATAATTTGGTATACATAAAAACGGCTTGATGAAAATATGATTAGTTTTCACGATGGATGCATATGTGACAGATGTAAATTTCATACTTTTATTTTAAGTACTGTCATACATTGGTAATGTCTCAATACAATTTAAAGTGGATTTTCCAAAATATCGTTAGTGAAGACGATGCTATAAAGTTTTTCCAAAATTATAATATGATATCAAAAAGTAAACAATGCAAAAGTCATCATGAAATGGTTATGATTCTTTTGAAGTGTAAAGATGAAAGAAAAATTTTGCGAAGCCAAAAACAAGGTTGTAATGAAACTGTGCCAATTAGAGAACTCAAAATTAGAGTTAAGTAAAATAATTTCTTTTATATACTCATGCTTAAGGAACTTACATCTATTAAATTCTGCGAAGAAGAATTAATAATTTCAAAAAATACAGCAGTAGATTTTAACAATTATTTACGTTAGGTAAGATTAGTAATGAGATAAGTTGAACCAACCTAAATTTATAAGCAAATCTAACCTAACCTAACCTAATCTAACCTAACATAACCTAACGTTACCTAACGTAACATAACGTGACCCAACCTAACCTAACCTAACCTAACCTAACCTAATCAAACCCAACCTAACCTAACCTAACCTAACCTAACCTAACCTAACCTAACCTCTCTCTCTCTCTCTCTCTCTCTCTCTCTCTCTCTCTCTCTCTCTCTCTCTCTCTCTCTCTCTCTCTCTCTCTCTCTCTCTCTCTCTCTCTCTCTCTCTCTCTCTCTCTCTCAAAAAAGTTTCTATATCTCGATTAATATAGAAGGTTATAATTATAAGCATGATAAAGTAAATCACAGTGAAAATTTTGTAGATCCAATTACAAAAGTACATACTGAAAGTGTAAAGAGTATATGGCATAGTTTAAAACATAAAAATAAACGTCATTTTGGGACACACGGGAATATGTTAGATTCCTATTTGTGTGAATATGTATGGAGAGAAAGGAACGAAGGGAAAGACTTATTTATTCAAATTTTGAAAGATATTTTAGAATTTAACCTGTAATTTTTTTATATTATTTTCGTATATTTTAAAAAAATAATATTTTTCATATATATAAAAAGAACATTAGTTTTGAAAGTTTGAGCTTCACGAATTATATTTTATTTTATTTTTCTTATTAAATATAAATTATTTAAAGTGTGTGTGTGTCCATTGTTTATTGTATCTAGTTTGTTCATTATTTTCATAACTTTATCCTAATTTTTTTAGTACTTTTACTAATTTCTCGAGAAAACAAATTATATTTTTGGATTCAGTGAGTCGTGTTTTATAACTGTGCAAATTTTCATCGAAAAATTCAACAGTCCAGAAAACACGAAAAAGACCCTATATATAGCAGCAGCAGCAGCAGCAGCAGCAGTGCTAAGGCTTATATAAGGCTATATACATATACAGCAGTTATTATATATATATATATATATATATATATATATATATTATATATTAAATATATGTTTTTATTATTCCGTAAATTTTTTTTTTTATTTTTCAGAAGAAGCAACATATATATATATATATTAAAGTTATACAGCATATATATATATATATATATATATATTAGAAAGATATATATATATATATATATATATATATATATATATATAAAACAGAAAGATCTATTATATATATATATATATATATATATATATATATATCGCGTAAAGGTGAGGATGGTGGATGAGTTGTGTTTATAAAAAAAAACCATCTTCCCTACCCTTTGCTAATCTCCAAAACGAAAATTCATATTTGGTTTCGTTAAAGTCTCCTATGATCCGGCCTTTCACTGAAGGTTGTGATTACATATGAAAATTGCTTATAAGAAATTTAATCTTTTGTAGACGTGACGATGTTATCAGTGTTTGGAACGAGGTAGAAGGGGAATAAAGAAATTGTTTGTTTTCCTAAGAATCAAAGGGTAAAATTTGAGCGAGTATTAAACATGTAATCTCTTAAGTAGAGATGGAGTTAAAAAAATCACATTAAACGAACAAACATTGTTCAATTGTAATTACTGCTTCTTCCATTAGTAAATTTGATGATATTTCCAAAGTTTTTATATCTTTAATGGGAGACTTCATAACTAGACCCCCTACTTTTTGAAAGCAAAATCAAAATTTTCACATTTTTTTTATTGTCTAAATTAGTAGAAAAATTCCTCCTGAACATCATGGTGCAATTATTTTTTAAAAATTCTTAATAGTTTTTTAGATACAGAAATTATTTAGAGAGGTTTCTAACTAAAAAATTTCAATTTCAGTCAAAATTGCAATTCCAGGTTTAAGATCAAAAAATGTTTTATTTATAATTATAGAAAATCTAATTTTTTTTCATATTCTCAACCTCTAGCTCATTCTTCGGATATTACTCAGTCAAATAAATGGAGCCGGAGCCGGAGCCTGGGTATAATTTTTTTTAGATGAAAAATTTATTGGCAAAAGATGTGCTGAACAATTTTCAAATAGTACAGAATCCTTAGTCGGATCCGGATCCGGAGTCAGAGCCTGAGACGAAGTCGGAGCCGAAGCCGGAGTATGATTTTTCGAAGCACATTTTTTTAGGCGACCGCTGAACAATTTTCAAATAGTCCAGAAACCTTATTCGGATCCGGAGCTGAAGCCGAAGTTGAAGTTGGAGCCGAAGCCGGAGCCGGAGCCGGAGCCGGAGCCGGAGCCGGAGCTGGAACCGCATCCGGATCCTGGGTATGATTTTTTTTCTAAAAATATATTTTTAGGTGAAAAATTTAATGCTAGAAGACGTACTGAACAATTTTCAAATAGTACAGAAACCTTAGTCAGATCCGGAGCCGAAGGTGAAGTCGGAGCCAGAGCCGGAGCCTGGGTATGAATTTTTTCAAAAATATATTTTTAGGTGAAAAATTTAATGCCAGAAGACGTACTGAACAATTTTCAAATAGTGCAGAAACCTTAGTCAGATCCGGAGCCAAAGGTGAAGTCGGAGTCGGAGCCGGAGCCGGAGCCGGAGCCGGAGACTGGGTATGAATTTTTTTCAAAAAATATTTTTTTAGGTGAAAAATTTAATGCCAGAAGACATACTGAACAATTTTCAAATAGTGCAGAATCCTTAGTCGGATCCGGATCCGGAGTCGGAGCCGGAGCCGGAGTCGAAGTGGGAGCCGAAGTCAGAGCCGGTGCCGTAGTTTGATTTTTTCCGAAAAATATTTTTTTAGGTGAAAAATTTATTGCCAGAAGAAGTGCTGAACAATTTTCAAATAGTACAGTAACCTTAGTTGGATCCGCATCCGGAGCGGGACCGGATTCGGAGCCTGATTCTGGGTATAAATTTTTTTAAGAAATTTTTTTTTTAGATGAAAACTTTGTTGCCAGAACACGTGCTGAACAAGTTTCAAATAGTGAAGAATCCTTAGTCGGATCCGGATCCGGATCCAGAGTCGAATCTGGAGTCGAATCCGGAGTCGAAGTGGGAGCCAGAGTCAGAGCCGGTGCAATAGTATAATTTTTTTTCCAAAGAATATTTTTTTAGATGAAAAATTTATTGCCAGAAGTCTTGCTAAACAATTTTCAAATAATGCAGAAACCTTAGTCAAATCCGGAGCCGAATGTGAAGTCGGAGCCGGAGCCGGAGCCGGAGCCTGGGTATGAATTTTTTTCAAAAAATATTTTTTACTTGAAAAATTTAATGCCAGAAGAAACACTAAACAATTTTCAAATAGTGCAGAAACCTTAGTCGGGTCCGGATCCGGATCCTGGGTTTAAATTTTTTCCAGAAATAATTTTCTTAGATGAAAAAATTTATTGCCAGAAGACTTGCTGAACAATTCGTTCAGTAGAATCCTCAAATCGGATCAGGATTCGGAGTCGGAGGCGGAGCCGGAGCCGGATTCAAAGTCAGAGATGGAGTCGGAGCCAGAGCAGGATTTTTTCGAAAAATATTTTTTTTTTAGGGGAAAATTTTATTGATAGAAGACGTGCTGAACAATTTTGAAATAGTTCAGAAACCTTAGTCGGATCCGGAGCCGAAGCCGAAGTCGGAGCCGGAGCCGGAGCCGGATCCTAGGTATGAAATTTTTTTTAAAAATATTTTTAGGTGAAAACTTTATTGCCAGAAGACGTAGTGAACAATTTTCAAAAAGTTCAGAAACCTTAGTCAGATCCGGAGCTGGAGTCGGAACCAGAACCGGAGCCGAGCCGGAGCGAGCCTGGGTATGAATTTTCAAAAATATTTTTTAGGTGAAAATTTAATGCCAGAAAACGTACTGAACAAATTTTAACAAATAGTGCAGAAACCTTAGTCGGATCCAGATCCTGATCAGATTCGGAGCCGGATCCTGGGTATAAATTTTTTCAAGAGATAATTTTTGAATGAAAATTTATTCCAGAAGACTCTTCTGAACAATTTTCAATAGTGAAATCTTAATCGAATCTGGATTCGGAGTCGGAGCCGGAGTCGAAGTTGGAGCCGGAGTATGATTTTTTTCGAATTTTTTTTTTTGTGAAAAATTTATTGATAGAAGAAGTGCTGAACACAATTTTCAAATAGTGCAGAAACCTTAGTCAGATCCGAAGCCGAAGCAGAACTTGGAACCGGTGTCGGAGCCGGAGCCGGAGCCAGAGCCGGAGCCGGAGCCGGAGCCGGAGCCGGATCCTGGGTATTAATTTTTTTAAGAGAAAAATGTATTGCCAGAAGACTTGTTGAACAATTTTCAATTAGTACAGAAACCTTAGTCGGATCCGGAGTCGGATCCGGAGCCGAACCCGGAGCTGGGTCCTGGGTATGAATTTTTTTAATAAATATTTTTAGGTGAAAAATTCAAGTGAAAGCTTTCAATAGAAGGACTGAAACATTGTCAAATAGTTCAGGAACCTTTAGATCCGTTGGATCCGGAGCAGGATCCGAGTCGGATCCGAGCCTGATCTGTTTATAAATATTATTCAAGAAATAGTTTTTTAGTTGAAAAATGTATTGCCAGAAGACTTGCTGACTAATTTTCAAATAGTTCAAAAACTTTAGTCGGATCCGGATCCGGAGTCGGAACCGGAGCCGGAGTCAGAGCCGGATCCTGTTTATAAATTTTTTCAAGAAATATTTTTTAGATGAAAAATTTATTGCCGGAAGACGTGCTGAACAATGTTCAAATAGTGCAGAAACCTTAGTTGGATCCGGATCCGGAGTCGGAAACGGAGCCGGATTCTGGGTATAATTTTGTTCCTATAAATATTTTTTTTGGTGAAAAATTTATTGCCAGAAGACGTGCTGAACAATTTTCAAATAGTGCAGAAACCTTAGTCGGATCCAGCGACGATCCAGCGCCGGAGTATGAAAGTACCGGATTCTGGGCATAAATTTTTTCAAAATATTTTTGTACGTGAAAAATTTATTGCCAGAAAGTACTGAACAATTCTCAAACAGTGCAGAAACTATAGTCGGAGTTGGAGCCGGAGCCGGAGCCGGAGCCGGAGCCGGAGAAAAATAATTATTATTTTTCTTTTGGGTTGTAAAAGAAATATATCAAAGGCTTGAATTGATTCAATTGAAAAAGAATATATATATATATATATATATATATATATATATATATATATATATATATATATATATATATATATATATATATATATATATATATATATATATAAATATATATAAATATATATATATATATATATATATATATATATATATATATATATATATATATATATATATATATATATATTATAAATATATATATATATATATATATATATATATATATATATATATATATATATATATATATATATATATATATATATATATATATATATATATAAATATATATATATATATATATATATATATATATATATATATATATATATATATATATATATATATATATAGTATATTTTTATACACTATCAATATACACGGGCAGAGCCCTATTCAATGAGGGTAACTTCTATAGGTAATTTCTACCCAGGATCCGAGCTAGGATTCTAAGCCATGATCTTTGGCCATGCAACTCCGACGCTCTACAGTTTGAGCTACGTTTGTTATGAAAATAAGTCACACACACACACACACACACACACACACACACACACACACACGTCATTATCATCATCGATAATGATACAAATCGTTAGAGAGAGATAAAAGTAAAGAAATATATATTTATATATATATATATATATATATATATATATATATATATATATATATAGGCCAGCATCCCGAAGAGTTCAGGCATGTAACTAGAAAACTATAACATCTACAGGAAAATAAATAACATTTTTGATTTCAGGAAGTAATTTCATCGAGGAAACTTAAAAAAATTTATTTTATTCTAATATTTATTAATAACTTCTTAATATTTTTAATATCATAGTAAGCTCTGATTGACCTTAAACACCTGCAGTAGTCTCGAGAGTAAAAAAGTTGCCAAATACCGTTTTTTTGAGAAAATATTATTTTTTCTTTTAAATCCTTTTTAGGGGGTTCGAGCCAATGGAGGGTACAGAGGGGGACGAAGTCCCCGTCGTCCCCGGTAGGCCGAGAAACCCTGACTCTATCCATCGTTCTTGTTTACCCGTGGGTATTCGTTTTTTTAAAAAAAAAATTCAACATTTGGCACCTTTGCCTCCTGAGTCGGAGTAAGCGGCATCTTCGAATTGTCAAAAAACTGTAATATTTTCAACATTTTTAACAATTTTAATTTTTTAAAAAGCGTTATTTTTTTTTTTTTAATTTCCGCGGTAAAAATGTCTCCTGATTAATAAAATGGTAAATGTTATAATGTTATACTTACATACATGAAACTTTTAGATGTTGACCAAATATATATATATATATATATATATATATATATATATAAATAATAAAGAAGAATATATATATATATATATATATTTATATATATATATATATATATATATATAATATATATATATATATATATATATATATATATATATATATATATATATATATATATATATATATATATATATATGTATGTATTGGGTTTTGAAAGAATCAAAGGCGGGATGAAGTAGCAAGGGATGGTGTTAGAGTAATGGAGAATGAAAGAAAGGGAGGGTGCCTCCTATTATATATGAATGATTTGGTTTATGTGGCGAATATGAAAGAATCAGAGGTGAAGAGAGATTTGGCAGGTGTGTAAAAGGAGGGGTTTGAAAGTAAACGTAGAATAGAGTAAGGTTATGGTTTTGAGTGAGGATAGTTCTCTGTGTAAAGTTATGTTAGATGGTGAGCAGCTGGAACAAATGTCTGAGTTCAAATATTTAAGATATATGGTGGATGAAAAGGGAACGGATGATGCAGAATGTAGTATGAAAGTTGTGAATGGCAGGAAGATGGCTGGTGCAATTAAATCCTTAGTGGATGTAAAGGGAATAAGTCTTGAGTGTGCTAGGGTCTTACATGACGGTATGCTATTACCTGTGCTAATGTATAGTAGTGAGACTATGGTCTGGAATAAGAGGTACAGATATAAAGTATAGATATACTTTTGATGGGTTGCTCCTGGGTTACAGGAGCAACCAACCAAAGTCAAGCCACGCCGACATGGGCACAAGATGCTTGTTGCGATAAATTTGCAATTATAAGACGAAGAAAAATTTCACTCGCACCAGGACTCGAACCATCGACAACAGCGTCGCCATTAGACAATGTACAGGAGGCTCTACCACTAGTCCGATCTGCCACTCCAGAAAAGAAGGTATCTCGGAACAGTTTTCAAGTCTCCTGCTTCGATATCACTGCTTTGAAAAGGTACTTATTTAAATCCATAGAAGGGTGCTTTTAACCCCCTACTGGGGCTACACAGCATTCTGTTAGTTTGCTCCCGTGTTACAGGAGCAACCAACCAAAGTCAGGCCACGCCAACATGGAAACATCATTCTTGTTGCGACAAATTTGCAATAAAAAAGACGAAGAAAAATTTCACTCTCGCCAGGACTCAAACCATCAACAACAGCATCAACGTTAAACAATGTACAGGAGGTTCCATCACTAATCCGATCCGACACCACAAAAAAAAGAAGGTATCTCTTTACAGTTTTCAAGTTTCCTGCTTCGATATCACTGCTTTGAAACTCGATACTTATTTAAATCCATAGAAGGGTGGCTGGAACCCTTGCTGAGGCTACACGGCATTCTTATGGGGTGCTCCTGGGTTACAGGAGCAACCGACCAAAGTCAAGGAACGCCGACATAGGTACAACATGCTTGTTGCGACAAATTTTTAATAAGACGAAGAAAAATTTCACTCGCGCCAGGACTCGAACCATCGACAACAGCATCGCCGTTAGACAATGTACAGGAGGCTCTACCATTATTGCTATCCGCCTCCCCAGAAAAAGAAGCATCTCGGAAGTTTTTAAATTTCCTGCTTCAATATCACTGCTTTGAAACTCGATATTTATTTAAATCCATAGAAAAGTGGTTGGAACCCTTGTTGGGGCTACACGGCATTCTGCTAGTTTGCTCCCATGTTACAGGAGCGACCAACAAAAGTCAGACCACGCCAACACTGGCACAACATGCTTTTTGCGACAAATTTGCACTAATAAGACGAATAAAAATTTCACTCTCGCCAGGACTCGAACCATCGACAACTGCGTCGCTGTTAGACAATGTGCGAGAGGTTAAACCACTAGTCCGATTCGACACCCCAGAAAAAGGTATTTCGTTACAGTTTTTAAGTTTCCTGCTTCGATATGACTGCTTTGAAACTCGATACTTATTTAAATCCACAGAAGGATGGTTGGAACCCCTTCTGGGGCTACACGGCATTCTTCAGAGGTGCTCATGGATAACAGGACCAATCGACAAAGGTCAAGGAACGCCGACAGGCGCACAACATGCTTCTTACGACAAATTTGCAATAAGAAGAAAAATTTCCGCTCGCGCCAGGGCTTGAACCATCGACAGCAGCGTCGCCGTTAGACAATATACAGGAGGCTCTACCACACTAGTCCGATCCGCCTCACTAGAAAAAGAACGTATCTCCGAAGTTTTCAACCCTGCTTCAATATCACTGCTTTGAAACTTGACACTTATTTAAATCCACAGAAGGTTGATTGGAATCTCTGCTGGGGCTACACGGCATTCTTCTTGGTGTGCTCCCTGTCATAGAGCAAACTGACCAAAGTCAAGTGAACGCCGATATGAGCGACAAGATGCTTTTTGCGACGAATTTGCAATAATAAGACGAAAAATAATTCACTCGCGCCAGGAATCGAACCATCGACAACAGCGTCGCCGTTAGACAAGCAGAGGTGGCTCACCACTGTCCGATCCACCTCCCCAGAAAAAGAATGCATCTCGAAATGTTTTCAAATCTCCTGCTTCGATATCACGGTTTTGAAACTCGATACTTATTTAAATCCACAGAAGGATGGTTGGAACCCCTGCTGGGGCTACACGGCATTCTTCAGGGGTGTTCATGTGTTACAGGAGCAACCGACCAAAGTCAAGGAACGCCGACATGCGCACAATATGCTTGTTGCGACAAATTTGCAATAATAAGACGAAAAAAATTTCACTCGCACCAGGGCTCAAACCATCAACAACAGCGTCGCCGTTAGACAATGTACAGGAGGCTCTATCACTAGTCCGATGCGCCTCCCCAAAATAGAAGGCATCTCGGAAGATTTCAAATCTCCTGCTTCGATGCGTCACTAATAAACTCGATACTTATTTTTAAATCCACAGAAGGTTGATTGAACCCTCTGGGCCTTTCACGGCATTTTTCAGGGGGTGCTCTTAAGCCATGGAGCAGCCGACCAAAGTCAAGGATCGCTGACATGCGCACAACAACATGCTCAAGCTGCGAGAAATTTGCAATAATAAGACGAAAAAATTTCACTCTCCCCAGGACACGAACCATTGACAACAGCGTCGCCGTTAGACCATGTACAGAAGGCTCTACTACTAGTCCGATCCGCCTCTCCAAAAAAGAAGACATCTCGGAACAGTTTTCAAGTCACCTGCTTCGACATCACTGTTTTGAAACTGTACTTATTTAAATCAATATAAGGTTTTTGGAACCCATATATATATATATATAAGAGTATATATATATATATATATATATATATATATATATATATATATATATATATATATATATATATATATATATATATATATATATATATATATATATATATATATATATATATATTGAAGCCGGGTGCTTAGGACCGCTTCTTTAAGGTTGATTGAGAAATGTATTTTTCTTTACAAGTTTTATTTCCTTACAGCTAG
>JABUQX010146411.1:0-16681 GCA_015478945.1 Trachelipus rathkii | reverse complement strand
GACTTAAACTTAGCAATGAGGGCGAGCAAGTACTTGTACCTTTTGTTGACTTTCACTGGGTCCCTGTAGGTGATATCGTGGTCAAGCAATTCTTCGGGGACAGGAAGGGTATTCAATTTGTATCCCATCAACAAGTGGGAAGGCGTGAGGGGCTCCTCGCAATGGAGCTCATCCCCCACATAAGTGAGAGGTCGACAATTGACTACAGATTCCACCTCCGCAAGCACCGTATTGAACTCTTCATAGCTAACCAGAGAGGTTTTGAGGGTCTTCCGAAGATGGGTCTTGGTCAGTCCGATCAAACGTTCAAAGAATCCGCCGTAATGACTGCTTCTGGCGGGATTGAATCTCCAGGTGATGGAACGCTCAGCTAGGAAGTCCTTCACGGAAGGCAGTTCATACAAGTCTCTTAAGTGCTGGGATGCAGCTTGGAAATACGTTGCGTTGTCAGAGTATATCACGGAAGGTGTTCCTCGCCTTCCGATAAACCGACGTAATGCTCTCAAAAATGACTCGGTGCTGTTGTCGAAGACTAGTTCTAGATGTATCGCTCTAGTCACAGCGCAAGTGAACAAGACCACATAGCTTTTAGTCACTTCATTCCTAGGAAATTTGACATTGAAATAGCCTGTGAGGTCCACTCCGATTACCGTAAACGGTTTGCTTTCTACCACTCGGGAACGAGGCAAGGCAGCTAGTGGCGCCGAACGAAAATGTGCAGCTTGTAAACGTTTACAAAGACCACACGGGCGTATCACTTTCTTCACCGTTGTCCTCATCCGAGCGAAATAGAACCGCTGACGGACCATCGACACGAGTTCCGAGATACCAACGTGGTGGTTCGTTTGGTGAAGTTGCCATATGATGAGCCGGGTGAGATGTGAGTCCGATGGCAACAGCATAGGGAACTTTGCGTCGAAAGGTATCATCGCATTGCTCAATCTCCTGTCGCATCTGATGACTCCATCTACTAGCGTTAAGCTCAGTTGTTTCACCAGATTAGTTAAAGGCAGGGAGTCTCGGAGGCACGTAACTTCGGGCAGATAGTGTTCCCTCTGGAGCCTCCGAATCCAGTAGAGTTCCGCGTTACTTTTCTCTTCTATGGAAATCAAATGGGAGAATTCGGGCCGTAAGACGGTCCTGGTCATAGGGATCTTCTGCCTTGCCTTCCTCAAGTTCTCGATGAACCTGTGGACCAACGCAGTGATCCGTATGATCTTATTAAGGGAGGAGTAACGTTCTAAATCAAATATGGGAGCAGCTTTCGGTACCGCGGTGGTGGAAGCGGCTACTGTGACCTCGTTCGTCTCCGTAGGCCCTTCACAGAGAGAAGGGTGTTCGGTCCAGACGGGCCAATTTTGAAGGCTCGGAAGCCAAGGGGGCCATTCTTCCATAGCTGTGAATACGTACTTATAGCTTACACCTCTAGACGCCGCGTCGGCGGGGTTGTCTTCTGTGGGGACGTACCGCCACTCGGCTGTCGGCAGGTTTCTACGAATTTCATCGACCCTGTTCTGATTGAATAGGGGGAGTTGCTTGGAGGAGAATATCCATCGCAACGCCACCTGACTGTCGCACCAACAGTAGATCTTAGCTACCTCTAGTGAATCTTTGTAGGCGTCGATGAACAAATTTAACGATTCGTGATGAGAGCAGGGCTCCCATTAGTTCCAGACGCGGTATCGTGAGTTCTTTCATGGGTGCAACCTTTACCTTTGCCATAAGAAGATTCGCGATGGGAACATGTTCTCCCATCGATACGGCGTACACTGCAGTGGCGTAGGCCGCGCCCGACGCGTCTGAGAAGGCATGTAGTTCCACCTTTCGAGCGAAAATTAGCTGCCTAGGTATTGTTAACTGCAAACAGCGTTGCAAATGTTCGGCAATTGAAACCCACTCCTTGCGGTGTTCATCGGAAATAGACTTGTCCCAACCTAGTTTCTCCTTCCATAATTTTTGCAGGAGAATCTTCCCTCGAACAGCCACCGGGGACAAGATGCCCAGTGGGTCAAATATGGAAGCGAGGTTCTGCAAAATGGTTCTCTTCGTAGCCGCTTCCGAGGCAACCACCTTGAGGGGGTACGAAATAGTGTCTTCGTTTGTATCCCATTCCATACCCAGAACCTTAATCGTAGTGTCTTCGGCGGCCGCATCGTTCTCCCGGAACTTTACGTTCGCTCCTTGACAATTGGACACCCACTCTCGTAAATTGAGGCCGGCCTTTTCGAAGAGGGACCGGGACTGACGAAAGAAATCTTCCACTCCTGCTTCGGTGTCAAAGGTACCGAACAGGTTGTCCACGTAGATTTGGTTTAATATTATGTCTTCATAGTCGGTGTCTGAGTTTCGGACGTGGTGTTGAATACAGGCAGCCAACAAGAACGGACTGCAGGTGGCCCCAAACAAGACCGAAGTGAACCGATAAGTGACTAGGGGGCTCCTGGGGTCAGAAGGGTCTTTCAACCACAGGAAGCGTGTAGAGTCTCTGTCCTCCAACCTGAGACGTATCCCCAGAAATGCCTTCTCTATGTCGGCCGACGTAGCGTACTGTCTTAGCCGAAGTTTCAGAAGGATCTTAGTCAAGTCGGTGATGAGGGAAGGTCCACTGTGTAGGCACTGATTAAGACTAGGATTGTTAGAAGAACAATCGAACACTAGTCTCAGTGCCGTGGTGGATGAGGACTTCCTGACCCCATGATGAGGCAAATAGTGCAACTTGGCTTTAGGGTGGATCGGAGTAATAGGGGTCACCTCTTCAATGAAACCCCTCTCCAGTTGATCCTTTATAACATCTGAGTAACTTTCCATTAGCTTGGGGTCCCCTCTTAATCTCTTGAGAACGCTATATAAACGTCTCTTGGCTAGAGCGTAGTTGTCGGGAAGAGAGGGGTGGCTGGCACGCCAGGGCAGTGATACCACGTATCGACCATTTTCGAATGATAAATTCTCTTCGAAGGCCTCTAGTGTCGTTTTCTCTGCCTCGGTGAATTGTTCGTCCGGCATGATGCCAATTTGGGACAAGGACCAAAGTCGATCCAAATCTTGCGTGGGGATTCCTGTCCCCCCCGACTGGAAGGGACTAGGATTCGAAAGGGAGTGTGGTTGCTCAGATACTTCGGACACACCCATCATAGCTCCATCTTCCAACTGAAGGGAGGACGGGCGGGGAGTGTCTTCAATCGAATAGCGCGCGATGGGAAGCATAGATGATTCAGAGTCTTCGGGCGGCTCCGTCTTCGCACCGTCCTCCAACTGGAGGGAGGATGAGCGGTGCGTTACGTTGGCCAAGTAACATTCAGATTGAGTTACCGACTCAGAGCACTCGGGCGCCTCCATAATCGCTCCGTCCTCCAACTGGAGGGAGGCCGGACGACTTGTTTCGTTAGTCGGAGATCTTTCGGTGTCAGGTAGTGAGGATTCAGAGTCTTCGGGCACCTCCATCACTCTATCTTCCGATTGGAGGGCAGCAGGAAAGCGTTCCTGGTGTCAAGAGGGGAGATCAGGCCTCAACTCGTTGGCGAAATGAACCTCTGCCCTAAAGGTGGACACAACCGATACCTGTGCGGCGGAGTTTCCGGAGGAAAAGGGTAACGGTCCCCAGATGATGTCGCCCACGTTGGTCTTCATGAGGTTAACGCCAAGACGGGATTCGTATGACCTTATAAATTTCCCCAGCATGTCTGCTCCAATGAGTAATTCAACTCCGACGACCGTGTCACTGTCCGGGTAAGGGTTCGCTAAGTGAACGCGATGTCTTCGTAACATCCTAGTGGTGTCAACTAAGCCAGGAATCCTAATGTCGGAAGGCAGGTTATCCACCACAATAGCTGTGATGGGAATTGTTCCATCCTTCGTTCTAGCCTTCAGGGTGACGACGTCGTGTAAGGTCGGGGTTCCCTGACGGTTGATCCCGTTGATGGCGATCTCCACCTGAGTGTGAGGTATACATTGCAATTTTTGAACTACGGATCTCGCTACTAAGGATTTCTGGGAGCATTGGTCGAATAAGGTTCTCACCGTGAGGGTGCCAGCTCCCTTGTAGACAGCCAAATCGGCCAACGGGAGGGCCACTCCTTGACCACCCGAGTAAAGTGTCGTCAGATGGCTCGAAGCGGTTTCTCCTGGTGTTGCTGTCGATGAGTCGGGCTGCTGTCGGGGGCGATCCTCATTTCGATTGGTTGGCTGGGGACAGAACACGACGTGATGGTCTGGTGCTTTACAACGGAAGCAAGCTTTAGTATTCCGGCAATCTCCAGTGGCATGGTTTTCTGCCAGACATTTCTCGCACCAACCTTTGGCTACAACCACCGCCCTCCTCAACTCTGGAGTTGGAATCATCTGACACTCCGAAGGAAAGTGAGGTCCCTTGCAAAATCTACAGCTTCGACTGTCCGATTTTGTTGAGTTCCGTTCCTGTTTCGTTGAGGTCTGGTTTCTCGGGACTGCTTGTTTGGTCCCGGTAGTAGTCAATATGGTGGAGGCTTTCTGTCTGTTGGAGCCATTCATTCGTTTATCTGTCCAACCTCTCGAAGATTCATCCTTCCTTGGCGCGTCCTGGTTGGGCTTCGTTTTGGTCGTGCTAGGTTTTGTCGCTTCCAGGAAACCAAGGGCCTGATTGACCAGGTTCATTACTGAGTCGAGGGTCCAGTTTTTTCTTGCTTCAGACCACGGAATTCTTTCTTTAACCTCCGCGGGTAATTTGACGGAAAGCAAGGTTCCTAAGATGATGGAGCAGCTCTTGCAATCACCCACCATCTCCTTTGTCTTCAGAGACTCTGTGAAGCAGGAAACGTCGGCTTTGAATCCAAACAGGTCCGAATAGGTATATTTAGGAGGCTGCAGTCCGGTAAGTCTCATGATGAGGGTCTCTATGAGTTTGGACTTGTCACCATAGTTGTCCTTGAGGAGGTTCATGGCTATGCGATAGTTCTCTCCCTTAACGGAGAAGCCCGAAACCATTTGTTTGGCGTCACCGCGTAAACTCTGTAGGAGAGCATGTAACTTATCTATAGAGCTGTAACCGTGACCCTCCACCATTGACTCAAAGCTCTCAAGGTAAGACGAAAACTCGAGGGGATCCCCGCTGAAAATAGGCAAGGATCGCGTAGGTGGTTTAAACAAGGTGGGAGGTCTGTGATCCCCTGTACAGCGAGAAACCCTGGAGGGGGAAGGGGAGCTTCTCCTCTCCGAATTCACCCTCTCTTTTGCTGCTAATATTTCATTAGCTAAGTTTATGTGCGTGCGGATAGTGTTATTCAGCTGATGACAATCCCGATAGTCTTGCAGGAACTCTTCTTGTCCCAGAGAGTCCTGAATGATTCTGCTACTTTCCTCTAGTTTCAAGGTAAGGGCTTCTAAATCCTGAACCAACGTCATGATCCTCGCAGTCGACGGTTCAGACTCGGCCGTCAACTCCTCCAGTTCGGACATTGCACTACTAGCGCAAAATCGCTCAGCTTGCCTGTTTCGTTCGGCGTTTATTAATTTCTTGGGTTTGGTAGCGGAGCCCCCCGTCTGCTGGTTAGGCGGCCGTTGAGGAGGCTGGCGACCAGGCCTGTAATCGGGGTCATGAACCCTTTCGTCGAGGGGTTCCGATGTCTCTCCTTTGTTCCTCAAACCCTGTTTGCGACTCCCAGTCTCTCTCGTCTGGGGTGGCGTAGCCTGCCCCAATTGTTCTCCATCATCTCGATTGGAAGCCATGGTGAAGGAGTCTGACGTTAACCTCGCGCGTATTTACAGAAACGATGGGACAAAATATTTGTCAGCTAAATACAAGCTTAATTGGTTTTCTCTCAAAGAGAGGGAGGCTCTTTCCCAGGTCCTTTATCTCTATCCTACCAGCCCTTTCGATGAGAGAGAACTTGGAGCAAATGCTAACGAAGGTTCGCGCAAGTTCGTCGCAAAAATAAACGTAAAAATTATATACAACAGAATAAAAGACTCAAAACGACGCAAAAAAAAAGGATAAAATAAAATAGAAAACTTAAAATGAGGGCAAAATTGTATACACTATCTCAACGTACTCTAGTCTTGTACACACCGCGGGACGCTACAACAGTACAGACTCGAAATTCCACGCACGTTACGATACAATAACCCCAAAAATAATGAAAAATAAAAAACAAAAAACGTAAAAAATAAACAAATATAAAACACTAAAACAAGAAATGTAGGTTGCACTAATAAGGAATATAAATTAAATCCATGCTAATGCAAAAGAAGAAAACAAACCCACACCTCCTACTATTCAAAAAATCAAAGTACAGCTTGCGATTTTCTAAAGTGAACAAAAATTTGCAAACAAAAAATATGGAATATAACACTTCATGCCATTCAAGTAATCCTATTACTGGTTGCGATTTTCTAAAAGTGAACAAAAATTGCAAACAGAAAATATAGAATATAACATATTATGCTATTCAAATAATCCTATTACTGGTTGCGATTTTCTAAAAGTGAACAAAAATTGCAAACAGAAAATATAGAATATAACATTTCATGCTATTCAAATAATCCTATTACTGGTTGCGATTTTCTAAAAGTGAACAAAATTTGCAAACAGAAAATATAGAATATAACATTTCATGCTATTCAAATAATCCTATTACTGGTTGCGATTTTCTAAAAGTGAGCAAAAATTGCAAACAGAAAATATAGAATATAACATTTCATGCTATTCAAATAATCCTATTACTGGTTGCGATTTTCTAAAAGTGAACAAAAATTGCAAACAGAAAATATAGAATAAAGCACTTCATGCCATTCAAAGGATCATATTACTGGTTGCGATTTTCTAAAGGTGAACAAAAATTGCAAACAGAAAATATAGAATACAGCACTTCATGCAATTCAAAGAATCATATGCATAGTAATTTTCAAGAAGAAATACGAAATGCAACTAGAAAAAATATAGAATATATAATGCATGCTATTAAGTAAATGTGTGATGACAAGCAACGCTCCTAAATGTTCGATACCAAATTTGATATTAACGCTACTTTTGGACGTTGTGGTCACCGATCCGGTTCGAAGGACCAATTGTTGTAGGGGAGAAAAAGCGCCTCTAGGAATCACACCATTCGATAGCTCAGGTATCCTATCGCTCCTCCTACATTTCCCAATCCCTCTCTCCGTCTAACTATCTAGAATGGGAGAGTGAGGAATTAGCCAATAAAGAAAACTATTTACATAGACACTGAATCATACATCAATCGACACCACTGGCACTCCTCTAACAAGAGAAGGGTTAGACAGATGTCCCCCGGGAGGGACAGAAGTTCCACCTTGCACCCAGAGCAGCGGTCCCTACATGCGTGGGGGGAGGGGCTCTGGACCCGCTGTCGCGGAGCCCTTTTAAGAGGAGAAGTAAGTCGAAGTTGACATGCAAAAGTGCGAAGTGACAGTGTTGAAAATAGTGAAAAAAGGTGGTTAGTAGGTGTGAATGGTTAATCACTAATCATAGCTCTACTGTGTTTGAAAGCGTGAGAGTGTTGTGTAATTAATCTTAGTTGAGTATTTCAAACAAGACTCCCTGATGCACCAGCGTGCTTAGAGCTGAGTCATGTTCATTCACACGTCCCAATCACACACATAAGCCTTTATGCAAAGCGCGCAACATTATTTACATATAGAAATGAACCCCAATGATTAGGGTACTAAAACCCACAAGATCGATAAATCCCCCTTTCAAATCAACTCTTCCTCATCCGTAGATTGACGGCGGTCAGGTAAGATATCCGCTCGGTTTTCAATAATGGCCCGTGTAACAGTAAAACAACGAAAAATTGTACTTACATCATCAATTTTCTATGCTACGTCAGACCAGCTCAAGAATGGCGAGTCGGATTAAACCTATATTCAAGATCACCCTTTCCTCTTTTATCTAAAAATAGCTCAAAGTCCAAAATAGGCACAAAACACAACAACAAAAACTTTGTTCAACATATTTACACAAAAAATACAACGAAACACAACTATGGCACCAGATTCGCGAACCCAAAGGTTAAACTAATTTATAAAAAAAAACAGAAACTTCATTCCATATTCGAACAAATTCAAAATAGACGCAAAACACAAAAAAGAATTTTGTTTAACATATTTACACAAAAAAATACAACAAGAAACAACTATAGGCACAAATTTATCGAACAAAATTTAAACATCTAATTATGAAAACCAAACGCATTTCCAAAGTGGTTTCGCATTCACTAATACAAATTTCAACAAAGAAGCGAACTAAACTTCAACTTAAGAGGAGAAAATTTCAGCATCTTCCCTCTCAAAGCTCTGGTAAAAGACTGAAAAACCTTACTTTTTCGATAAAATTGGGCAAGTTTAAGCTCCTCCCCTCGTACCCATTCACCCAATAAAAGGCGGGAACCGCTTTCAGATTTGAAGTGGCCAATCCGCGCTCAGGATTAAGCCACGCCCACTCTATAGACTGGCCTACGGCATAGAAGAGAGGAAATTCTGTGAACCAATTAGGTTGAAACAAAAGGCCTCTAATCCAATTAGGTTCCTTTATATAGGCGTGGGAATCGGCCCGCCTTTCTTTAAATTTTTCCCAGGATGACCTCTGTCTTCAGGCCATCTGGTTTTAATCAATTATCCTGGTTGACTTTCTTTCTAATGACCCCATATATCAACTGTCAATGTTAGCCGAAAAGGTCTTTTCTTATTCTTCACACAATGTTAAAAACTTACATTTGGTGGATACGCCTTTGTTTCCACAGAAGTCATCAGTTTTGAGGCATGAAGATAGGAAGGTTTTCGAAGCAAATTATGTTCAATCTATGCAAATCCAACGATGTGAAAAAGAGTGTAAGATGGGAATCCTTTTATGACCCCTTTAACAATTTCATGTGTTATCTTTATAAGAAAATTACACTCTCTGAGGCTACGATTATTAATCGATAAATATCATTCCAAAATTTTACTACAAGTCGTTAAAAGATTTTCTGATAATGTATTTTAAAGTAAACATCAACCAAATCTTCGTCGTCTTCAAGAAAGATTTAATTACTTTTTGAGCATGTTTTTTTACTTCGAAAAAAGATAATTAGATCATTTAATTTGTCAGAACATGAGAAAATGTAGCTAAAGACTATTATTACACACACACCCACACACACTACATAATTATCATATATATATATATATATATATATATATATATATATATATATATATATATATATATATATATATATATATATATATATATATATATATATATATATATATATATATATATATATATATATATATATATATATATATATATATATATATATATATATATATATATATATATATATATATATATATATATATATATATATAATATACTTGTTGGTCTGGGCGTAGCATGAGATTGTCTCAATAAAGTGGAAAGGAAAGAGAAAACGAGAGAAGAGAAAATAGAGAAAGAGAAGGAGAAGCAAGATTAAGAAGACTTGTTCAACATCATGTTTGAAGAAATAGCTTGTTGGGAGAAGTTATTGTTGAAAATATGAATCTGCAATGGACAGAAGTAGATTTGGAGGCAGTAAAAGAATTTCAGATAAATAATGTTTTCGCATTTAAAAGTATATAATTTTTGTTACATCTTCTTCAATTTCATTTTACTCCCAGGAAGGGTTATCACCCTATCAGTGGGATTAACGTCTTTAATTATATCCTAAACTCTTTCTCTTGAAGTTCTCAAGAAGATCAGGTGTATTGATTTCCAACAACAGTCTTCTAGTTTTACAATTCCAAGTAGGGGTTTTAGCTTGCCAATTTGATTAGCATCTTTTTCCATATGACCTCTAAACTCATTCTCCTTGAGCTCTTAGTGCCTTGGTTTACAATCCTAGTCCTAGCATTGTTTCAGACCCTGAGTCGTCGCTATGTCGATAAATCCAAATTTCATTAGCCAGAGATTATAATTGCAATAATTATAAAATTAAAAATTGATACAAAATTATAAGGTTATTGGAAGGCAACAAAATGGATCAACTTAATACTATTGGAAAATAAATTGAATTTATAATAACACTTCCAAAAAGACAGGCTATCACATTGAAATGTATTGAAAGATATCTGAAATTAAATGAGAGCGTCCAGGCGAATACCCATAGAGAGGGCCTCTCTTCTTTTTTTAGCAACTGTCTGGGCAGGAAACCCGTTTAGTTGGTACAACTTATCTTCCCATGAAGAGCTACTAATATGTAGTTCGCCCCACCACGTATGCATCCGTATGGATATGGTAAATATATATATATATATATATATATATATATATAAATATATATATATATATATATATATATATATATATATATATATATATATATATATATATATATATATATATATATATATATATATATATATATTTCAAATAATGTTTCCAACAAAAAACTTGTCGCCTCTTGTAGTTTCTTTTATTCGAAAAGGAGGAAAAGATAAAATAAATCTGGCATTTGGAGCACCAACAGCAGAACCAATTCACAATCTATTTACAGAGGCTCAAAGAGCAGCCGAACCATTTGGCAAGAAGTGTTTTGTATCTTCGAAGGTATTTAGAAGTTCAGGACGGATGAAAGATCAAAGTGGCTTCAGACATGTGTCAGTTTTCGAAGAGATAAAACCCAACCGATTTACGAGTTTCAGAACAAAGAGGAACAATAAAAACGATTTCAAAGCGTTAAGATAAATATATATTTGTGTGTGTTACTGATTCTAAAACAAAATAATTAGTAATGTTACTGATCTGCGAGAGCGCGAGCGTCTGTTTGCGTGTGTGTCTTCCGTCATTCTGACACTTATTTCCTTCCTCAGATATATATATATATATATATATATATATATATATATATATATATATATATATATATATATATATATATATATTATATATATATATATATATATATATATAAAGATATATATATTATTATTATTATTATTTTACAAACACTTATTCCCGCTTAAGCGGGGTAGTGGTACGTGCAGCTTCCCTAATTCATAATTTCCTTCATCTCGCCCCCACCCACCTCATACATATATGTATATATATATATTAAGACATTAAGACATTAAGAATATAGAGACAGTAAAAAGCCACATGGGCCTATCGAGACTGTCCCAGTCAACCCACTACCCAAACATGCTCATGCAAATCCACAAAGCACCCTAGGGCTTGTCAATTTGTTGTAACTACAAATCCACCAATTTGGCTTAGTCAAAACTAATGATATATAAATATGATACCCAAACTATCCACATGCATTAATAACTAAGTTATGGTCACACATGCCATCTAACATTAATAACTACTATAACTAAAAACCCGCCAATTTGGCTTCGTCAATATATTATATGATACCCAACCCATCCATAAACGAATCTAACCCTTTCTTAAATGTTGCAATTGAGTCACACTCAACAACCTCCTGTGGCAGACTATTCCAAAATTTAACAACCCTATTACTGAATGCATGCTTTCTTATATCAAGATGGCATGCTTTCTTCTTAATTTTCTTATTATGCCCCCTGGTCACCGTTCATGTTCTACTATCAAAATGTAATGTTTTCTGTATTATCAATAGATGTAAATATTTTGTAGACTTGTATCATGTCCCCTCTGAGAAATCGCCTTTCTACAGAAAACATTCCTAACTCTTTCAGCTTCACCTCATAGCTCTTACCCTCAAACCCAGAAATCATCCTGGTTGTCCACGTTGCACTCTCTCTAGCATATCTAAGTCTTTTTAAATAAGGGGCCCAAACTTGTGCACAATACTCTATTACTGGCCTAACATAGCTATTATACAGTTTACTTATTACTTCCTTGCTCTTGTAAACAACATTGTGATTTATTATGCCCAGCATCTTATTAGCTTTATTTCTAGCTTCCAAACACTGATTAGCTACTTTCAAATTACTGCTTAATCTTTTTCTTGGTCCACAGACTCAAGCCAATCCCCATTCATATCGTAGTTAAAACTTTTATTTGAGTAACCTTACACTTTTTACTATTAAAATTCATTTGCCACTTATCTGCCTACCCAAGAAGTTTATGAAGTTTATCAAGATCATTTTTGAATCTTTATGCATCCTTCACTATTCCTTACTGAGGTGGCAACAACTTTGGTATATCATCTGCAAACTTAGAAACCTTGCATTTAAGTCCCTGGTCTAAATCATTTATATATATGAGGAACAATAGTGGCCCCAGCACTGAACCCTGTGGGACCACTCTTCACTATTTCCCATTATGATTTATTCCCATTTAGTTGTGGCCACACTGTTTTCTATTTCCTGCAAATCAATTTTAATCCAACCATAAAAATTCACTCCACCCATGGCCACATTGTGGTAATAACTTTTTCATCAGCCTTATGTGGGGAACCTTATCAAAAGCTTTACTAAAGTCTAAATATACAATATCAACTGGATCTCCTCGGTCGATGCAGTCAGTAATGTATTCCATAAATTCTAAAAGGTTTGTCTGACATGACCTACCCTTTCTGAAACCGTTCTGGGAGTCATACAATACCTTGTTATCTTCTAAATATTTCTAATATATATATATATATAGAGAGTATATATATTTCCTTTTTTGTAAATATATATTATATATATATATATATATATATATATATATAAGATATATATATATATATATATATATATATATATATATTCTCAGTATATTTCTAAATGTTCCAAATCAATTGATTTTCTATAGCTATGTTCAGAAAGTGTGATTTTACTTTAACCCCAAAACAGAACACGTATCTTATTATTAGTGAAATCACACGGTCTTTAACACAGAAGTAGTCAACTACTTATCTAGGACCGTCCACTATTATCACAGCCAGACATAACAACAACAGTAACAACAACAACAACAACATATTAAATAATAATTTTTATTGAGTCTAAACTGGGACGGTACTGCTTCTATTTCAGTAAAAATGTCAAAATTTTATACCTTTTTACAGAGTAAGACACATCCGTGTTCTAGTTATGCATTTCCAAACTATACATATATATATTGGTTGGTAAGATATTATATATATATATATATATATTATATTATTATATATATATATATATATATATATATTATTATAAATATAAGTATATATATATTGTTATTATATATTATATTATATTGTACAGTATATATATATTATCATTATATATATATATATATATATATATATTATATATATATATATATATATATATATATATATATATATTATGTTATGTATATATATATATATATATATAGTCTATATATATATTATATATATATATATATGTTACATATATATATATATATTATATATATATATTATTATTATTATTGTTGTTATATATATATATATATATATAGTTATATATTATTATATACATAGCAATTATTACTGCTGGCTATAAGGCTTGCATATATGAGTATAGCAGCAGCAGCTGGTTATGTTGCTGGTTATACATATACATATACATGCTGTTATATATATAAAGATATAGTTGTTAGCAGATATATATATATATAAGTTGGTTATATTATATATTATACAAATATATATATATACATATACATATATTATATATATACAGCTGAAGATATACTAGCTGAAGGTTAAGGCTGGCAGTATATATATATATATATATATATATATATATGTATATACATATATATATATATATATATATATATATATATATATATATATAGGTCAGCATCCCGAAGAGTTCAGGCATGTAACTAGAAAAACTATAACAGATACACGAAAATAAATATCATTTTATTAATCAGGAGACATTTTTACGAATCCGTCAACTAAAGTTTTAATAAATTATTTTCCCTCTCAAAAATTAAAATTGTTAAAAATGTTTTTTGACAATTCGAATATGCCGCTTACTCCGACTGAGCACGCAAAGGTGCCAAATGTTGATTTTTTAAACTAACGAATACCCACGGGTAACCCGCCCCGACAGAGTCGGGTTTTCTCGGCCTACCGGGGGACGGACTTCGTCCCCCCTCTGTCCCTCCATCGGCTCGAACCCCCTAAAAAGGAAATAAAAAGAAAAAATAACAGTTTCTCCAAAGCGTAAAAAAAAGTGGTATTTGGCACCTTTTACTTTCGAGAACTAATGCACGTTTCAAGGTCAATCAAAGCGTACAATGCCAGGTGTAAGATTTTACAAATATTTAAGGTGTTATTAATAAATATTACAATAAAATAAAATTTTTTTTAAGTTTCTTCGATGAAATTACTTGCTGAAATCAAAAATTTTATTTATTTTCCTGTAGATGTTATAGTTTTCTAGTTACATGCCTGAACTCTTCTGGATGCTGGCCTAATATTGATGCATCTCATCTCATAAAAAAAAAATTATAAAATATACTAGATAGCTTCCACATTGTTTCCTTATCGCCTCTTTTATTTTTAAAAAAGAGTGACGTAATAATGTGATATGATGCCACATTCGAAATAATATGCTATAAAGGAGATAAAAGCACGAATAAAATAAATTTTAATTGGTAATCAAGGACAAAAAAGTCTATATTAATTATTTTACAGTAAAAAAAACCGCTAAGCCCAGATCATCTACGCCTCAGTCACGTATAGACAAAATAAGTTATTTTTTATATTTAAAAGAAGAAGAAGAAGAAGAAGAAGAAGAAGAAGAAGAAGAAGAAGAAGAAGAAGAAGAAGAAGAAGAAGAAGAAGAAGAAGTCTTAACTTTAGCATAGAAATTTACAAGCACAAAAATATTTGTGCAAGCAAACCCTACTTAGAAGTGCGAATATACGCATACACACATACACACATGAAGCCTTCCAATGGCAGACATGAACTCGCTTACATATCCATACATAAAATTTTTATTGATATTCATTAAAAGTAGACATGATTCATTGCTTACACGTTTGCGAATATTTTTATCGCGTTCATGTGTACATGAACGCATTTTTTCAACTCATTATGGTATTAAAATTATTTTTTTTATTTCTTCTAGATTACAAATCATAAAAATTTTTACTAATGAAATACAGATTTACAGTTTATTAGCATATATATATATATATATATATATATATATATATATATATATATATATATATATATATATATATATATATATATATATATATATATATTATATATATATATATATATATATAAATATATATATATATATATGGTTATACTACTGTAAATCTCTGTCACAAATGGTCATAGGCTAATAATTAAGAGCGAGCAGCCATATATATACAGCAGCAGCAGCAAAGAAAGGTTATATATATTATATATATATAAGGTTATATAATAGTATATATAGTATATATATATTTATATATATATATATATATATATATATATATATATAATTAGTAACTATAATTTAAAGCAGTAATATAATTATTTCTGCTTATTATACTTCTAAAAAGATTGGATTTCTGTAAGAGGAGGAAGCGGTGGTCTAGTATTTTTGGACAAAATTTCCTTTATTATGCTGGTAACTAAGTCACAGTTACAAGACCTGCATTTAAAATGAGTTGTACACTGTGATATATATATATATATATATACATGGTGCCATATTGGTTGTTGCTGGCTGCTGCTGTTATTGGCTATTGCTGGCTATTGGCTGGTTGCTGGCTACATACTGTTGTTGTTATTACATTGTTGCTGGTGCCATGGTTGGCCACAAGGTTGCATACATATACAATATACACCCATATATATATATATATATATATATATATATATATATATATATATATATATATATATATATATATATATATATATATATATATATATATATATATATATATATATATATATATATATATATATATTATAGATAGAGAGAGAGAGAGAGAGAGAGAGAGAAGGAAGCTCTTTTATAGTTGGAAGATTGCTTTAGCGTTAAATTTAGTTTGAACTAAGTAAAAATTATAAACATTTTGTTGCAAAAATGACACACCCAACACTCTCCCTCCAAAGTTATTATTAAAAAAAAAAAAAGACAAAATATCGAAGGCAACAATTTAAAAATGATCAACTGACATATCGGATGACAGCGATGCAACAACTTGATTGAAATTACCTACTGAATTGCCTGCTGAATTTACAGCAGCAGAAATAATTTGGAATAATTGCTTGTCACTTTTCGAAGGGGTTGCATTCGTCATCACCTACATTCCATTATTTTTATTATTGTTATTATTATTATTATTATTATTATTATTATTATTATTATTATTATTATTATTATTATTATTATTATTATTATTATTATTATTATTATTAATTTGATTCACGCCGATTTGTCTACAGGGGTCTACGCCCACAATACCCCCGACCGATGAGTGGTGGAAAAATTATATAAGATCGCATCAACAACAGCAACAACAACAACAACAACAACAACAACAACAGCAACAACAACAACAACAACAACAACAACAACAACAACAATATATAGCATTAAGATATCAATGAAATCTGAGTGAGTTTATTTATTATTATTATTATTATTATTATTATTATTATTATTATTATTATTATTATTATTATTATTAAACAATAATACGAAAACGAAAAAGCGTTACAATGATATATGCGAAGTCAGCTGTATTTAGCCAAATTCCGAACTGAAGTACAAC
>JABUQX010146410.1:25000-37905 GCA_015478945.1 Trachelipus rathkii | reverse complement strand
GTTGTACTTCGTTCAGTTCAGATTTCGGTGTTTAACCGTTTTCGCATTTATCATTGAAACGCGTTTCGTGCGCCACTTCATCAATCATTTGTTTCAATGTAAAGATTTGATCCACACATCCTCTACCACTCTAAACGCACCTTGTTCTTCACCAATCAATTCCCTCAGTCACTCGACACTCTTTCGACCACAATATACCAGCATATACCTTCCCTACAACACTCAACTAAAGCTTATTCCCCTATAATTTCTAGTTCCCTTTTCTCCCTTACCCTTATACAAGGTACTATTACCGCTCTCCTCCAATCCCTTGGAACTATACCTTCCATTAAACCTTTATTACACAACTTCCAAATCAATCAATCACCATCTCGCCTCATTTTTGGTCATTTCACTAGTAATTTCATCTATACCTGCAGATTTACCATTCTTCAACTTTCTCACTCTACCCATTACCTCCTCCTTAC
This sequence comes from Trachelipus rathkii, assembly GCA_015478945.1. Lineage (NCBI taxonomy): Eukaryota > Metazoa > Arthropoda > Malacostraca > Isopoda > Trachelipodidae > Trachelipus > Trachelipus rathkii. Next base: position 37,438 of record JABUQX010146410.1, on the reverse strand, counting down.
TAATAACCTCATCCCCAAAATACCTATTCCTTCTTGCACCATCAAAACCACACACATTCACTAACACCTCATCATTACTGTTAATATTGTGCAGATTTTCGAAGTGTTCTTTCCACACTCCCCTCTCACATCCATTTCATCAGTTACAAAAGCACCATCCTATTCATTATTCTAACCTTAGATTCCCATTTAACCTTTCGCGCTTCCTTCCAGAAGAGCTTCCTATTCCCTTGTATGTCCTCATTCATCCTCCTTCCAAACTGTTCATTTACCTCTTGTTTCTCCTACGTATGCACCTTTTAGCGCATTTCTTTTTTTCCTCCTTATATAATTCCAAGCATCTTTCTTTGAAACTTCATCATTTTGCTTTAGTACATTCAACCATTCTTTTTACCTTTAACCGCTTTCATCACCTCTTCATTCCACCATTCGCTGTTAACATTCTTACATCCTACTTTAGCACATCCACACACTTCCTTTGCACTACTAACAATTGCTTCCTTCAATTGCCCCAGATTTGTTCAGTATCAACTTGTTCACATTCAACCGTTTTACTAGCAAGCGCTCTTACATACTTATCCTTATTGTCTTGCTCACTTAACTTCTCACTCTTAATTTTACCTACTTCCTTTCGTATCACCTTCCTCTCATCCAAGCCCCCACTAACTTAATTTTACATAGAACAACATAATGATCCGATAATCCCATTCCTAAACCCCTCACTGATTTAACATCCAACACATACTTCAACACCTCCTTCTTCACCAACACAAAATCAATCATACTTTTTCACTTCGATATTCCATCTCTACCACACCAACTCTAGTATCTTATGAATACTCTTGTGTTTAAAGAAAGTATTACTTACACACATACCTCTCTCTTCACAGAAATCAATCACCTTCCTACCATTCTCATTTTCTCCCCCCACCCCAAAACCACCTGTTATACCATCCCTTTTTTGATCACCTATCCAACCATTTCGTTCCCCCAACAATCAATCTGAAACTCCTACTCACCCCATCCAAACATCATTAGGTATTAAAAATCGTACTCTCTTCAACGTTTCCCTCATATGGACCATACGTCACAACCACACACGCCTTATTTTTGACTTAAATTTAACCATTGGGAATTCTAGGACTCACACTAGGAGTCTACCATGGCTTTGTACCACAGGTCACTCATCAAAATTGCAGCTCTTTCTACTCCCTCTCTCATTCTCTTCCACCAGCACGCACACATTTCACATCACCACTTAATTTCACCTTTTTCCTTTCATCTTTGTTTTCAGTCACAGCGAGCAAATCAAATTTGCCACCAAATACATCCATCACCTCTCTCCTCTTCTCCTCAACATTTATTCCTCTGACATTCCATGTGCCCATACGGAGTTCTTTAGTTTCGCGAAAGTTGAAGGGTCGTTTACGGCGATCGACCATCTCGAGGCATGCATCAGCATTTCTAACTTGAGAGATAGGTGTTGGTGGGCCAGCCAGCTTCTACCGCTTGCTGGAGTCGACCTACGACACGCAGGACCTTTGATGTGGGAAATTAACATACCCCCCCGCACATAGGGATATGAGTAGTAGGGATGTCTGGCAAGGTTTATCTAGAAGTGGGGTGTGTACTTTAATCATGTGTATATGATATGTGGTAAATGGTGGTTAGTAATATATTGCCTGGAGGATGAGTGTGTGAAGAATATGAACGCAAAGAAAGGCGCACCATTAAAAATGGGATATAATTTCATCGTTCGAGTATGCGTGTACTCTCTCTCATATATATATATATATATATATATATATATATATATATATATATTTATATATAATATATATATATATATATATATATATATATATATATATATATATATATGCTGTATAACATATATATATATATATATATATATATAACTATACATATATATTATATATACGTATATATATATATATATATGCTATATATATAACCTTATATATATATATATATAGCATAATAGCAACAACCAACAATATATATAATAGCATAATAATATAGCCAACCATGTATATGTAGTAACCATATATAACCTTATATATATGTAGCCAGCAATAACCAACAACTAACTTATACACTTAACTCTTAATATATAATTTACATTAATGCGAATGAAATGTTTTGAAAATCGATCAGTTAAAATTACAAAAATGATCGAAACTTAAAGAGGATAAATGTGAAGTTCAAAAAAGAAAAAAATATCAGGCAAGAACAAATTCACTTTTTGTTCCAGCTTACCTTTATTAAGCTACGATCACGGTGACACATCTCGCTCGGATTACATAAGTAAAAATATACGGTATAGAGCTATTTTGGGAACAAAAGATTTTTGAAGTTCCCATTAATTGTACAATAAAATGCATGGTTTGCACAGAAATTATATATATATATATATATATATATATATATATATATATATATATCTGCATGAAATAAAACATCAAAAAATACACATAATATATATATATATATATATATATATATATATACTATATATATATATATATATAACTTAACTCTTTCATATATATAAGAGAAGTTACAGGAATAACAAATGTTTTAGTAGTTATTGGCTTAGTTCTATGAAATTTTTGGGGCTGCAGTTCCGCAGTGCTTATGGACGAGCCACCACTGTATATATATATATATATATATATATATATATATATATATATATATATATATCATATATATATATATATATATATATATATATATATATATATATATACATAGTATATATATATAGGATAAAAAGTAGCACCAAGGCTTTGGACAGCATAGGAAAATCTTTAATGTTATAATTCACAACGTTTCGGAAACAACATAGTTTCCATCATCAGGCTAGAAACAAATAATAAAACGCAATAAATACAGAGTAGAGAAAAAGTACCAGCTTACTAAAGCTTCTAAATAATATGTTGTTAAATAATAACAGGAAACAAATCATAAAACAGGACTTAAATTTCCACTCAGCATTAATGATGACATTATTATTTCTCCTTGAACAATTAACAATAACAGACTAAGTTAAATACTCGAATTTCACAGACCTATATTAAAAATCAAAACATAATTAACAGTACATTACTGAACAAAACAATATATCATACAAAAGGGGTAACTTAATGATTTTTTTAATTATGGGCAAAATATAGAAACTTACTTAAATTACGATAATGGTGGTGATTAGAATACAGTAATATGCAACTTTCTCCTTCCTTGCTTCATGTCACGTAAGGTTACACTAGTTGGAGTTTAAAAGGACCACTGTCACTGTTTAACGAAGGTTTAATTTCTGTGATGTAAAGCGATTCAGCAATGTGTAGGTTGGTTTGAGAGCTACTTTGTAACAGTATTGAAAAATTAGTATGATTAAAAGGGTGATCATATGTATGTGAATGATCACGTATAGCTGAGTGCGAAGGACAGTTAAGGAGAGAATTTGTGCGAGTAGAGACACCCCTATGCTCGTCGGTTCTGACAGAAAGTTGACGTAGAGTACTGCCAACGTAAGCAACATTACAGTTGCCACAAATAAATTTATAAACGACAGAAGAGCGCAGTGCATTGGGGATATTGTCTTTGTGGTTGCAAAAGGAGGCAATTTTATGAGAAGAGTTAAAAATCAATTTAATATCAAGTTGAGGAAAACAGTTAGATAAGATATACGAAAGGTCTTTACGAAGTTTGATGTGGATGTGTTCATAAAAGGGTAAGGAGAGATACAATTTTAGTTTAGGAGCCGAGATAATAGGAGGGAGAGGGTCGAAATTAGAAGATAGAAATTTATTAATATACTTATAAACAAGAGAATGGGGATAGAAGTTTGATTCAAAATAACCTAGTAGAAAATTAAATTCTTTGTGCATTAAAGTGTAAGAGGATGTTAAATGGAAGGCTCTGTATAATAAAGTTTTTATACTATTGCATTTGAATGACAAAGGTATATGGCTAAAGAAATTAAGGCCTAAGCCTGTGAAAGTCTTTTTTCTGTAAATTGATGTCGAAAAATTTGTTGTAGTTTTTTTAATTAGTAAATCCAAAAAAGGTAAAGAATCATTGCTTTCATCTTCATGTGTAAAATTAATGTTAGGTAGCTGTGAATTCATATAGGAAAAAAAACTCTGGGATTTTATTTTTATCTGTAAATAGTAAAAACGTATCGTCCATATACCTTCTGTAGAAGGATGGTTTAAATGAGGGGGACAATTATTTAACCATTTTTCTTCATGATAAATGAGATAGGCATTGGCTAGAAGAGCACTTAAAGGAGAACCCATTGCTAGTGAGTCAGTTTGTTCATAGAGGGCGTTATTAAAAAGGAAATAAGTATCTTGAGTGGCTAATTGTAATAGGATTCTAAATTCTTTCTTATCAAAACCATGAAAGAGAGAGACTGAATTAAAGATACTGTTCAACAAAATATCTATGGCATCGGAAATCGGAATATTTGTATAAAGAGACTCTATATCGAAACTAGTCATGAAGAAAGTGTGCAAATTAATACTAGATAGCCAGTTTTTAAAATGATATGAATTCTTTATAGTGTATTCATTTGTGGAAAAAGGAGATAATAAAGGAACCAAAAATTTTGCAAGTTTATAATTATGTGTATTAAAAGCCGAAAGGATAGGTCTAATTGGAATATTGTCCTTGTGAACTTTAGGGAGTCCGTATAAAATGCCAGGGGATGAGCCTCGGGCATAAATATCGTTGAATGTAGATTTAGTTATTTTTTCTGCTTTTTGGAGCTTTCTTAGGAAACGATTAACTTTATCTTCTAAGGTAAGGGATAGATTAATGGGGTTTTTGTTGGTAATAAGATGAAACTTGGTATTGTCCGATAAGATGTGATTTACTTTATCAATATAATCAGATTTATTCATGAGAACAACTCCTAAACCCTTGTCTGGTCTACAAATTATAATGGAATTATCCTGTTTAATAGCTTTTAGAGTAGTAAAATCCGATTTCGAAATCAAGAAAGAAAAAATTTTTGAAGGATTGAATCTATAGAAATGTCTGGAAGCAACTTGTTTAAGTTTAAGGGTGAAAGTTTTAAAATCCATGTTTAATGGATCGTAATTTTTTAATGAATGAAGCATACTCTCGAAAGCGCCGAAATATTTAACAAAATTAATACTGAAACAAGGCAAGTTAAAATTTAAACCTAGGGACAATAATCTCTTTTCATTTAATGTTAAAACCTTCGAGGAAAAATTAAATATAAATTTATCGGAGTCTGAATAATTAACCATCTGTAAGTTAAGGGCATTCAGTTTAGCTTTGTGTCTTAATCTACAAAGTTTCACACGGCGTGAAATAAGCACTGATAGTTTGTTAGTAACAAACATGAAATCAATAAAAGACAAGACATTTCGCAAACCAGTAAAACTAATCTGATATTGAGAGCTAACTTGTTTAAGTTCTTTAGATTTGTAGGTGATTTCTTTGTTTAAAAGTTTAAATTGGAAACCTCGGTAAACATTACTATTATATAACCTTTTGGTGAAAAGTTTAAACCTAATAAATTTAGGAAGTATATTATAGGCCTTACAGGTCCTTAGAAATTCGAGGTCGAGTTTGCGTTTTTCCTTTTTAAAATAAAGATTCTCCATGTGTCGTATAGCGCTGATGGTGGCTTGGCCATATCTTCGTCTTATAACATCAATCCAGTTTCTAGAATCCGGGAATCTTAATTTTAGGATAAAAAGTAGCACCAAGGCTTTGGACAGCATAGGAAAATCTTTAATGTTATAATTCACAACGTTTCGGAAACAACATAGTTTCCATCATCAGGCTAGAAACAAATAATAAAACGCAATAAATACAGGGTAGAGAAAAAGTACCATCTTATCTAACTGTTTTCCTCAATTAATATGTTGTTAAGTAATAACAGAGCAAAAAATAAAATAAGGAATTAAATTTCCCTCAGCATTAAAGATGACATTATCATTTCTCCTCGAACAATTAACAATAACAGACTAAATTAAATACTCGAATTTCACAGACCTATATTAAAAATCAAAACATAATTAACATTTTGTTTGCCAAACAAAACAATATATCATACAAAAGGGGTAACTTAATGATTTTTTTAATTATGGGCAAAATATAGAAACTTACTTAAATTACGATAATGGTGGTGATTAAAATACATTGTAATGCAGCTTTTTTTCGCTTCGTTGCATATTGCAGTATTTTTATCACCACCAGTATCACAATTTAAAGTAGAGTTTGCATATTTGCCATGAACAAAATCATTAAGGCATGATTGTTTGTTTAGCAATATTTTTGTTGAGTATGTTTTGATTTTTAGCCTGGGTGTGAAATTCAGTGACTAGTCTGTTGTATTAGTGACCGAGAAGAAATCGATAATGTCATCTTCTTTGAAATTAAACTTTGTTTCGTGCTATTTAACAACATATTGACCCAGAAGCTTTAGTAAGCGAGTACTTTTCTCTCTGTATTTATTGCGTTGGCTCCATTGTTTCTAACCTGATGATATTATGTTGTTTGGCGATGTGAACCTCCAGGCACTCAAAGCCTTTCATCACAAAGATAAGATTCCGTTCGAAGGCACTGGATGTGTTGCAGGAACGAAGATATGACCAAGCCACCATCAGCTACGGCTGCGTAATTTCTTATTTTAAAGGAAAACCTGAAACTCGACTCATTCAGGACCTGGCAGACCTGTACTTCTAAATTTGTGGAGTTTAAGCACAAGGAACCCATATGGCCAATGTTTACCGGAGTTTTGGCCCAAACAGCGAGAATCTTACGGAACAAGCTAGTAGTAATATCGAAATGTCAATCTTTGTGACAATTGCAACAAACTATCGGTACATATCACGCCGTGTCTTTACAGCAGAACACAGCAAGATGCCCGCAACACAGATGTTAATCAGACCCGGCTAAATTTATTTTTCTCAATTTCAACTGGTGAATGAGTTATTATTTAAGTTAAGAGTACCCAACGCTGTTTCGGCACGTGGTGTTAAGCCTCTTTCGACTTTCAGCGTCGATGCTTACGATCCGATAAACATGGTTTGCACAAACGCAAACAGGTAGCTTCAGGCCCATTTCTATAGATTTAATCCTTCAAGAGGCCACTGTGTTTCAGTCTGCTCAAGTCGTGAGCAGGACAGTTCAGACCGAACTGGGGTTTTTATTATAAATGGTCGTTGCCGACGAACAAGTAGCGGCGCCAGTTTCTTGTACCAACAAAAAAACTATCCCTTGCACAGAATAAGGTGATTTCTAAGCTCAAGCGAAAGCAGCAATTCGCGATGTGCCGAAGACTCGTCTCCTGGCGGTTTATACGGACAAAGGCTGGGTTTAATATTCAGACCTGTCACTCGGCTATACACATGATACTGAAGCTGCAGAATTTTTGGTTCTATTATCTTTCCTGATAATACTTATAAAGAATTCATATCATTTTAAAAAAGCGGCTATCTAAGTATTAATTGCACGCACAATAATGAGCTGGTTATATTCCACATTTCCATTGCTGTTGAACGTATGCTACTGTCATGGTTTTGATAAGAAGAATTTAGAATCCTGGCCCGCAGTGGCCGCTCAAGCGCATTTCCTTTTATGCTGAAACGTTTCATAATAATTCTCCCCAGGTCTTTCTTCACAGCAACATATCATTTATCATGAGAAAAATGGTTAAATGTGTCCCCTGTTTAAACCAAATCTTCAGAAGACATATGAACGATACGTTTACTATTTAGAAGACAAAATCAAAAATCCCCGGAACATATGACCTGGCATTAATTTACGCATGGCTGGTCTTTTACCACTAATTAAAAGAAACTACAATATACCTAGGCATCATTTAAAGACTTTCGACAGGCGCCCTGTTCAATACTGCGCACGATCGTTCAAAATGCGATATAAAACGCATTACCGGAGCACTTCCGCGTTGGCGCTCTCCTACGCCTGAAAGTCACTACTGGAACCATTTGGTCAGGCTTTCTATCAGGACTGACCAATATTTCTAATATTGGGCACCCTCTGTCTCGATCACTCGGCTAAATTGTATGCTCGCTGCCCTTTGTGAATTTGCATCCGCGTCAACGTGCCTATTTCGTCTTATCTGGCTGGTGGCGATGATAATTTTGGCTCTTCTCGCAAGAACCCAGCTCTTTGCGGCAAAGTACGGCCGCTCCCCAAACGCCAACCATAGGCATTTGTGGCGGCGATGCTTACGGCGGTGCGATCGGCTCGAGAGTTTCGACGGCGCTGAAGCCTGCCGCGCAGGTACTGCTCCCGGCTGTCTAAGCGCTCAATATACGTGATCATTCACGCGCCCTTTAATCGCTTACCAATTTTTCAATACTACTGGTAGCTCTCCGACAACTGCATTGCTGAATGCACATCACGAAGTAGGCAGCTTCGTGCGACGGTGACAGTGTCGCACAAACTCAGCTAGCTGCTACGTGACATGTGAGGAAAGGCCGTATTTTTGTATTTTGGTACCACCATTATCGAGGCCCAGAAATGAGTTTCGGCACTACCGCAGTAGTCGCCAGTGCGCTTACGCTGATATGGTACAGCGCAATGTTTACTGTTGACCCTGTTTGATTTTGTATAGATGCGAAGGCTGGTATTTAACTTGGTCTGTTGATATTATTCGAGGAAAATGACTAACACAATGCTGATGAAGAGGCTAATTCCTGGCCCCGACCCACGTTTCGTGCTCTAACAGCATGACCATTTGAAACTTGGCCCAGCTGTGCTGCTACCTCTGTTTATTGCGTTTGTGTTGTTTCTAACTGATGATGAAGTGCTGTGGCTGTTGTGGTGAAATTAAAGACACCTGCTGTCAAAACACTTGATTACTATCTAAATTAAGATTCCCAGTTCTAGAGCTGGTTGATATATATATATATAATATAATATATATATATATATATATATATAACTAATATATATATATATATATATATATATATAACTAATATATGCATATATATATATGGAAATCGTCTTAAAATCAATCCTAATACTGTATTAACACGTATGTAATTTAATAACCTAATACTGTATAACCAGGGATGGCACGGAAAAATCAATTGATTTTTTCAGCTGATTTTTTCACTTGATTTTTGTCAAAAATGTCATGATTTTGCTTATTTTGATTTTTTGCTTTTTATATGCTGTATTTTTTATTTTTTTGGATATTTAAGTGATTTAATTTCAATAGAAATAAAAAGTTAGAACAGCTAATATCATAGCAAGGCTACTCTGTTTCAAATTTCTACACTATTGAAATGTCAACAAAGATCATGTTTTTCAAACATGTTTCTTTTATTTCTGATGTATTATATTATCATTATTACAAATAACACTCTTTAGTGTTGCGGTTTCATTGTGTCATAGACTATAAGCCCTATTTTAAGATTTTGAACTCAGATAAAGGGCCTAGGGTTAAAAATAATACTTAATCGAACTTACAAAAAAAAAGTTTGTTTACAAATTATATTTCGCATGACGTCACGATTCTCATAAAATCCTAAAAATCAATCTTAATAACCTAATACTGTATTAACATATATGTAATTTAGTAAATTTATATTGAAAACACAATATAATGTTAGTGCAGTTTAAACATCTGAATGTAGTTTTTGTTTATCTGGCAACATCGATTTTTGCAAAAGCCGTGACTAATACTTCGTTCGCTCTTCCGCTTTTTGAACTCAACGAATGAAGAACGTTTAACTGCTGCAACATTATTTCTTTTTATAAAGTAAAAGTGATTCCTACATTTATCCTGAAGGTGCGTGAAAGTGTAATTACCATACAGTGATAATGTGTATTGCTAATTCTTTATTATGTCGTTTTTCTTACATGTCATTGAGGACAATTTCCTCATAGATATGTAATTACAAACTAATGCCTCTTATTATACTTCTTTATAAGTCATTTCTTTTATTGTATGTACTGATTTTAGAATATCGGATATGCATAAGCCGATATTCCTTATGTTCTAAAACCCCCTATCGAAGAATTTTTTATTATTTTAGTAAACTTAAGAAATTTCGCATATTGTAAGGCCTATTAACCAAACGGCCGCATTCAAAGTTGGTCTTTATATTCAAGCCGCATAAGGGCTATTTTTGTTTAACACATTTCAAAATACCCTAGTCTTTATTCTTATACCTAAAACTTATTTTTTATTATGTTATTATGTATTTATTTTTGTTATTGTTTTTAGTTTTAGGGATCGTATTTCATCTTATGGAGTCAGAATAGAACATATTTTTACAAGAAGAATTTTATTCCATCCTACATCACCCGCCAAAATATATATATATATATATATATATATATATATATATATATATATATATATATATATATATATATATATATATATATATATATATATATATATATATATATATATATGGCTCGAGCCAAGTATATATATATATATATATATATATATATATATATATATATATATATATATACAGTGATGGGCCGGTACATGAAAATTGGTTGGGCGATACCGGTACATCGGTACTTCGAAAAATAGCTTGGGCGATACCGGTACTCGGTACTTTGTGAAAGCGTTTGGGCGATACCGGTACTCGGTACTGTATCGCCGGTACATCGATACATCGATACATTTTCATATATGTGGAAAAACAATACTGATAAATGGAATTTCAATAAACAGCTATAATATTACTATAAGGCAAATATATTTATGTTTTTTTTGTTTTTTCTCTTTTATGATTATATATATATATATATATATATATATATATATATATATATATATATATATATATATATAACAAAAATTATATTTCTCAAATATATATAATGATATTTGATAATATATATATATATATATATATATATATATATATATATATATTTATATAAATATATATATATATATATATATATATATATATATATGCTATATATATATATATATATATATATATATATATATATATATTAATATATATCTTCTTTATATAATATATAATAATATAATATATATATAATAACTTAATATATATATATATTATATATTTATATATATATATGTTTATATATATATATGTTACAATAATAATATAATAATAATAATAATAACTAATAATAATAATAATAACTCACTGTATAATAACATATATATCTATGTAATAATATAATATAATATGCTATCTTCTTATATATATATATATGTAATATATATATATAATAATATATATATATATATAATATATAGATACTATAATATATATATATATGTAATAATAATAATAATATAACAATAATAATAATAATATATGTAATAATAAATGTATATAATATATAATATATATATAATAATATATATAACATATATATATATATATATATATATATATAACTATATATATATATATGCAACAAGGAATATTTCCGTAATGATGGCAATTATTATTATTAAATTTGCGGAATAAAAGATGTCTTAATTAAATCGGAGAGTTATTTTTGCTAATCATTATAGGTTATCGCGTATGCACAGTATACAAATTTCTCATGAATCTCCAAATTTTCAATAAAACCGTGTAGTTTCCATGGTGAAATTGCATTCTATGGCAGAAATTATGTAGTTTTCATTGAGACCGTCATCCAGATCCAAAAAGTTGTTTCCTGGCAATCCTCGTGGGAAGATATTTGCAGCATATGTGTCAGCGGGGAATAGTTACTACCAATAGTTAGTTGTAATACCTTCAGAAAAGGCTGAATGGGGGTAGAAACCCATATAAATCCTCCATGAAGGGCATATCACATTTATGTGTAATATTTAATATTACATTTGCCACTATTGTCAGCCAACTAAATTATGAATTTCGAAGTTAATATGACACACTACTCTGTTGGGGATCGGTATTCCAGTATAATCGTACAACAGTCAGCGAGCACTTACGAATGTATAATCGTGTCTTAGCACAGCTATTTTAATTGTAACATCCGATAACACTATGCCTAATATTATGTATACAACCCAGGAACTAATATTATGGTTGAGGCGTTTATTCTTGAAGATAAGAATACCCACAGAGCTACGTAGGTGTATAGACGGAGATATCCAGATCGTTTGGAACCGCATTCCACTATAATGTACAGATTGTACACAGGTTTTCAAGAATAATGTTCGACCAACTCACCATCTCGCCACCTAAGTCAACCTCCCACCCGTACCCTTGACATGGAGTTTGACTTTCTATTGTATACCACGGAACACAACAACCTACTTACGGCAGACAGGACCGGTACGGTGCATTCTGCATATGTACAACATTTTTCATTACAGAGCACACATTGTGCATGGTCTGCATCCCGGCGATCCCGGACGTTGGTTGTAGTTCGTAG
>JABUQX010146410.1:0-20000 GCA_015478945.1 Trachelipus rathkii | reverse complement strand
GGAGGGCCTTAAAGAGCTGAGAAGCTGTTTGGAAACTCTTGAGAGGTAAACAACTCACTTTGCCGCTATAGTAAAGTAGCAAAATTAAATCTAAAATTTAGTAGAATAGCTTCTTTTTATGGCTTAGCATTTAAAGATTTATAAATATTAAATTAAAATAATTAAATTCAATAAATTGAAACACTTCCATCTCCTTCAGTTTCTATGTTTTTTACAATTTTGTGAGGACAGATGACAAGGTGGATGGGACGTCTCTCAGGAAGATCCACAATGGCCTTGCTAAGTGTCAACATCCTGGCTGCAAAGGCAAGAAGGGGTTTACCTACAACACCCACACCAGGAACCACCTTAAGCAGCATTACAAGAATGTAAGTTTAAATAATTAGCTAAATTTGCAACAAATAACTTGTGCCGCTAGTCCTGCCACTTTATTCAAATTTTAGGAAAGAAAATTAAAAATTTTATTACAAATTTTAAAGTTTATATTTTTTATATCAGATGCACAAGGACCAGCTCCCTCAGCTCTACCGCCAATGGGGGCTCAATAAGCCTCCAGTACCCAAAGTCAAGGGAGAGTGAGGCTTGCAAGAAGCGTCAGATGTGTGTGCCTGGAGGAGAGCTTCAGGGCTAAGTTCAACCAGGAGAGAACAATACAGGGTTACAACAGGTAAAAGAAATTCAGAGAAATAATAGTAGTTATTTAAACTTTAATTTTTTAACTAGTAAAGTAGCGTCTTAGCGTCTTCATGTTTTAAAATATTTTTAGTAAAAATTTAATGGTAAGGTGAAGGCCACCACTACGGACAATGGCGCCAACTATGTGGCCGCCTTCAACGTCTTTGAGGTGAGGTCAATCAGGACTAGGAGGGACCTTCCTATGGACCCTGAGTATCCTGCCATGGAGATTGTGGATCTCCAGGAGCGCCTTAGGGCTGAGTGATAATGCAAGTCTGCCGCCTCATCACCGCTGCAGGTACAAACAATAGCGGCATCTAGTGCTAATATATTAACAAATAAAGATTTAAGTCATTTAGCTAATAATCTTTGAATTTATTGATTTAACTTTTAAATATCTTATTGTTTCAGTTCCCACACAGTCAATCAGTTGGCGACAACAAATGTGAGGGATGTCCAGTGCTGGAGCAAGGGGAGGTCAGATTGGAGGAGGACTATAGCCAAGATCCAGGCCCTGTGGAACCTTCAGAACAGGTCCCCAGTGGCGGCCAATCAGATCAAGGAGGTCGCCAAAAGAAAACTGAAAACTATAGAGGCGACTAGGTTAGTAGGTACTATTAAAAAATTTTAATTTAGCATAAGAAATTGTTGGCTATTAATTATATAAAATTGCATTTTATGTTTCTGATAGTTTATTTAGTAATTAATATGTTTTATATGTTTCTACAGATGGAACTCCCTCTATGATAGTGTGGTGGTCCTGTTGGAGGTCCTAAGCGTTGGTAACCAGCTGGATACCAACAACACCATCCTAATCAATCAGCCTAATAGGGGTTCTCCCATCACAGAGGTGGACATCCAGGTAAGCATAAAGTATTAAAGTAGCGATCGCTAATACACACACGCCTAACTTAGAGTTATTTAAGAAACCGACAACCAAACAATATACTAAATGAACATCCACCAGAAATTGCACCTGAATTCGACTCTCTTCCTGTAACAGTCCAATCATCTTTGGCCAAACTAAGATGCGGCCACCACCCAAACCTGCAATATTACAAATATAGGTTTAAACTTAACCAGACCACATTAAATATTTGCACAAAATGCAACCAGACCCCGGAAACTGTCTCAATCTTTGGAGGAGGCCGACTGCGGCGGCGGGGTATCTTAGCGAGGTGGGGCCGCTGATAGGAGGGTGACCAAGGGGGGAAGAAAAAAAAATATATATATATATATATATATATATATATATATATATATATATATATATATATATATATATATATATATATATATATATATATATATATATATATATTTATATATATATAACTGCTCTTTATGCTGCTATATATCTATATATATATATATGTATAATTCTGAATAAAGAAAAATTTTGGCTGCCGCACCAATGTTCAATGAATGATTTATATTTTTGCACATGTTGTTGATGGTATCCATGACAATTCAGAACCAAATGTTTTTTTTTTATTATTATTGTTATTATTTTTATTATTATTATCTATGTGTGTATTCTGACTATTATTATTATTATTATTATTATTATTATTATTATTATTATTATTATTATTGTGATTATTATTATTATTATTATTATAATTATTATTATTATTATTATTATTATTATTATTATTATTATTATTTTTTGAATTTTTGAAATGCTAAATTTGGTTTCAAGAGTGTGGGCTATTTTGTACCTTAGGGTATACCATTTATAGGGTCTGTAGTTACTTTATTACATTGCTTTGGTAATTTATGGGACAAATTTCTTAAATTGTGAGTAAACACATTGTAGGGAACAATTTTTGCAATTAAAGTTTCTTTCTAAAAATAATGTTTCAAATGTGAATTTTGATATTAAACTTTTCGATCAAAATCATCGAAATTGCCATTTTTGGGGTTATATTAATGGATGAAAGCAATTATTTTAAGTTGTGAAATTTTGGAAATACATACCTAACAATGGTTTTATTAAGTTACTAATTATTTCAAGTTTTATATTTGTACAGTTTTTCTCTTTACAGAATTGGTCAAGAGTTCGATTTTCAAGAATTGTCCATTTTTTGAGAGTCTAATCTCTCTGGTAGACAAATATGTAAAAAGGTAAAATTTAAAGAAATTAATAGTACTCTATTATAAAAGTAATTTCAAGAAAAATTTTGCGTTTTAGACTCAAAGTTTTTTAAGAGATACCTCGAAGGGTTGTACAAAAAGTTCAATATTTCACATATATGTCGCTATGGGTTCATTACTTCTCTTTATTCATAGTTTTTGTGAACTAATTTTGTCATAAATTAAACCACAAAATGTGTGTAAATAAAGATTTCAGAAATATAAAATAATACTTTAAATAATATGTAAATTCACTCACCTCCCCCAAAAAAAAAAAAAAAAACTGCTTTTTCCCCATAAAAATTAGTTCAAATTGATTTCTGATAATTAAACTAATATTTTATAGAGATAATACTATTAGATGCATACTTTATTTTGTGTATTTGTTTAACAACAATGATATATCCTCTGAAAGTGATAAGAGCGCCTCTAGCAGTAGAAAATTCGGAGGGACTGACTTTTCTTAGTACACTTTCCAAGGAACGCATACTTTGTCATTATTTGATAACTTGAACGAGATGTTGTGATTCCAGTTGGGTGATAGAATTTAACAAATATATCGTTATTCTTTAAATTTATGTCAATAATGACATCCAGCCACCACTCTTGGAAGTCACACACACAAAAGCAATGATGTAATTGTTTCTAAAGAGTTTGTGGAACTGCTTTTAAGACACAAAGCTCTTCATATTCCTTTGACTTAGATGTTAAATAGCATCTAATAGTATCCTTCTGCAATTGAATCATCAGAAAATCAGTGCTCAAAGGAAACTTGTAAAAGAGTCCCAAAAATAAAGGAAATTGTTTTCCATCCCACAGGAGTTGAATTGGGCAGGTTTGATCGGTGTTGTCGTCTTGTGATACTTGGCATCTGTTGGGCTGCCAATACTCTCAGCAGTTCTGTAGGCAGCACCAAATAAATCTTGGCTTTAGCGTCAGCAGTATCATGATGACCTTTCACAACTGTTAATATTCCTTTTATATGATTCGAATACTCTAACATATTCATACTTTTTTGACTGCAAAACGTTTAAGTCTGAAATTTCAGTAATACGGAAAACTTATAAGGCCAACATAGATAATGAACTAAGACCTTGTTGCAACACAGTGTAACTGAAGGAGGTTTCGATTTTGGAGAGCTTTGACATAACTTTCCTTAAATTTAATCCGATTTGTTTCAAATAAAAAGATAGGGTGGATTTTTTTTTTATTCAAATTCTAAAATGTCTATTTCGATCGTCTTTCTGTCTCTGTTGGTTTTTGTTTCATTATTTTTATTTAAAGAAAAACCATTTTCCAGATATTTGGAGATCAAGTCCTAAACTTCTGTCCGAATAACTTGAAACTTAAATTATTCATATGTTTATAATCTAAAAAATTTAGTTTGATTTTTGATATCTGCCACAACTCTCAGCAAACCCAACTTCCAACACCATCAAAACCGTTCTCCATAAATATTATTTTGTCGATTTTTTCTGTTCGTCCAATCAATATGGAATTTTCGGAACATGAATAACTGCAGGTTAAACATTTTTATTTAGCGAGAATATAAAGGACCTCGAAATCTTTGCTTCTCATGCAATGGGAAGAGTTGGAGAAAGGTAAATTATTATTAGTTAAATCTCTCCATAGATTAAGAACTGCTCCATTAAAGTCAGAACCCTGCAGAATTGCAACCTAAGAGCTGAAAGGAACCAAAATCAACCCTTCCTGGACCATTGATGAAGTTTTTGATACGAATTATTCAGTTTTTCTCTCTTTAAAAGGGAGAAAGTTATGTATTTAATGTTCTTTGTGCGGAATATCCACGAGTTTAATTTCAAATTTCTTTTTAAATGCGAAAATTTGAGACTTACCTTGAACCCCAAAGTTGATTATTTATTGTTAGCACCGCCAAACTCGAGCCTTTAGCATCTGATAATATATTAAAATTTGTTTAAGAGAGACTACACCAAATTGGAATTATTTTGTTTTAAACATAAGTGATCAATTTAAGTATTACAAATTTTATTAGTTCAACACATTTTGTAAATCGATATTTAGCGCTAAAAATTGCCTTTTTTCACATTCAAGTTTACTTTTTTATTAATATGTAAATTAGCGCCAAAGCAAGAACAATTGAGATTGGCTTTGAATGATTCTTCGCTAATTAAGCCTAGTTTTGGTTACATTTCATAACACTGAATGACTTTTGCTTCTTTAAAGTAATTTTTAGTCTTGAATTTTGAATCTTTAAAGAATTTAGAACACAACCGAAGTGACTTCGAGGCAAATAAATTTGATTAAGACTTTTAATATAAAGTCGCGATTAAGAACTATAAAACTACGAGTTAACAGCAACTGCTAAGTGATCAAGATGAAGAATTGCGTTCATCACCCATTTAAAATTAAAATTTTGATTTTTCAGACTATTTTTTCTTTTACTATTAAATTTTGTGCAAAGATATTATAATTACAATTTTTACGTAATAGGAATTAAATTATTTTTGAACTGGATTACTAAAAACTTTAATTAGTAGAGAAGAGAATTACCTCTCGACTTGCGAGTGTCATGTTGTTCAGTCTTAGTTTTGTTTAAAAGTGTAATTAATTTAAAGTTATAAACGTAATTAGTTTGTAAATAAAAAGGATTAAATTAAAATTCAACTGAGTCAGCAATGCCTTTATTTATTTTAAATTTCATTAATTTTAATTTTTTAAGCACTTCTAAATTTTTAAAATTCCTAGTAATAGAAAAATATTTAATTTATTTTTAATAATGTCTTATATTTAACCATTTTAACACGTAAATAAACTTATTTACAAGTCCCTTCCTGGTCCAATTCTTTAATTTCAAAGGTATTTCTTCTGATGTCTTCTGCAGGAGTCTTCCGTCTTTCATTCCGAACCATCAAAGCACAAAATCGAGTCCAAAGTCATTCCAATATCTGCTCAAAGAGATTCCTTACAACCTCTATCAGTCTCTCTGCTTCAATAGGCTACGGTTACAGTGGAGGAGTATTCGTACTCTGATGAAACCTTTATGTTGTCACTTGCTACACATTTCCATGTTTATCAAATGCGTATTTTTTAAATTTAAAAGGATAAAACAGGTTAATCATTATTATTTAAATCACTTTTATTATTACAATCCATAGCTGTACTCAGAACAATTAAATAAATTTATAAGATATATATATATTTATATATATATATATATATATATATATATATATATTTATATATATATATATATATATATATATATATATATATATATATATACCTATATATATATTACTCTCGGTGCTACACCGTCCCCAAACCTTGGGTCAAGGCATAGCACCGTACTCTTAGCTCCCCAAGACTAACCTTATTACGCTAAGGCTTCCTTTAATCGCTTCCAAAGCTACCTCCTCTGTTCCATTTGGATATGGTCATTATTAACTATTGCAGGGGGTTTATAATTCCAGTGGTTATTAGGGGTATCAAAATTGTATAATTTACAGAGTCTATAGTGAATTAGTTTGCATATGGAATTGTGTCTTTCGGTATACAGTCCCATACGTAGCAGAGTCTCACATCCGGATAATATATGGGGCACAGTCTCCGCACATTCTCCACACATCCTACATTTATCAGAGCCATCAACTCCTTCAATAACATGCCGAGTTAGCAGATTGGTTCTTAGGCACCAGTCCTGAACTGTTATCAGAGTTCTCTCGTGATTTATTTTCCGAAATCCCCTTGCTATTGTTTCTATAGATTTTTCTTTATTGATAAAGGCCTTGTTTAGTACTTCTTTTTTAAAGTGTTGGGCATGCCTATGTTCTTCCCATTCTATAACATCGGCTTTCTTTCTTTCTGTTTTATAAGTTTTCTTTAAGATTTTAGTTCTTTCTTTGAGGTTTTTCTCATTCCATCCATTCTGTGTTCTTATATCGATGTTAAATTCATGGAGGTAATCCTTTGCCTTTTTTTTTATTGAAGTTTTTCCCGCTTTGCAATCCTCATGCTCTTTAACCATCCAATGTATTTGGTTCCTTTTCCTTCTATATATTCTGCTAATCTTACTATTTCATTTTTGTGGGTTCTATCTATATGTGGCATTCCCATACCTCCTTCATCTCTCGGGATGTATATACGGGCTGTGCACTGGTTTTTGTAGATTATTTTGTGTGCATGGAGGAGTTTCTTTGTTGTTGTGTCTAGAGTATTTATTTCATGCTGGTACCAGTCCACAATTCCAAAGCTATACCTCATTACTGGCATTGCCAGTACCTTAATTGCTTCTATTTTGTTTTTTGGTTTCAATTCGGTTTTTAATATTTTCTTCACTCTCGAGATGTACTCCTTTTTAATTCTCTCTTTCATAATTTTGTTTTCAATCTTGTCCGATTCCTCTACTCCGAGGTATTTGTACGTTCCTTCTTGTTCCAGTTCTTTGATTTCCATGTTATTTACCATGATGTTTTCAGCGTGTACCTTTCTACCTTTGTTCATAACTATGAACGCACACTTTTCCAATCCAAAATCCATTCTGATATCCGATGAAAAATCACTGACCACCTTTATCTGTCTCTCTGCCTCTCCTCTACTCGGCGCATACAGCTTTATATCGTCCATGTAGAAGAGATGAGAGATTCTCTTAGGTGAGCGTTCTCTTTTCTTTTATTTATTCTGTATCTGCTCTCAAGTTGTTGATCAGAGTACTTAAGGGGTTGAGGGCTAATACAAATAAAGGGGGACATGGAGTCCCCTTGAAAAATCCCTCTTTTCACTTTTATATTTTTTATTTTCATAATTCCTTTCTCGTGTGGTAGTTTTAAATTAATATTCCACATTTCCATTACCCTTTCCATGAATCTTTTTATTTTCCCATCTACTTTGTATATGCTCATTATTTCCTTCAGCCAGGAATGGGGTACACTATCATAAGCTTTTTTGTAATCTATCCACGTCTTGCATAGATTTTTTTGCCCTTTCCAGCTATTTTCAATTATCATTTTATTTATCAGTAGTTGTTCTTTTGTACCATAGGTATGTCTACTACATCCCTTTTGCTCTTCACTAATGATGATGTTCCTTTCTACATGTTTGTATAACCTTTGGGTCAGAACTCCTGTTAATACTTTGTACGATGTGGGAAGGCATGTTATAGGTCTATACTTGCTAGGATCTTTGGTTTCTTCATTTTTTGGAATAAGAGTTGTTTCACCCGTTATGAACCAGTGCGGGATGTCTACTCTTCCATCCATTATGTTATTTAAGCATTCTGTTAGGGGCTTGATTAATGATGTTAGTTTTTTTAGCCATATGTTCTGGACCTTGTCCATTCCAGGTGCCTTCCAATTATTAGTCTTCTTGATTACATCCTTTACTTCTTTAATACTAACTTTCTGAGAGTCCATATTTCTAATAGATGTTATTTCTGGGTTATTTTTAATAGTTCTCAAAAATTCCGTATCTACATTATGCGACACATTGTTCTCATATATATATTTTCCAAAATCCTTCGACCTCCTCTGCCTGGGGTGCATCAGCAACTGTTATCTTGGTATTTCGTAATTCTCTATAAAATTTACCTTGATCTTCTTTGAACAGTTTGTTTTCTTTTTTTTTCTTTTTCACGCATTTCGTATCTTTTTAATCTCTTGCCTTTTGCTGCTAAAGTTAATTTTCTTCTCACAAGAGCGTGTGTTAATTTATCTCCGATTCTAATTCTTTCTCTATTTACTAAATTTTGTGCTTTTCTCTTTGTTGCTTCAACTATTATTTCTCCATTCTGTAGCATTGTGAGCATTCCAATTTCTCTTCGATTTTCATGATTAAGCATGTGCATTCTTGAACTAGCTTTGTTCTTTTATACAATTTTGATTTTATTTTATAATTTTTTTTTCCTTCTCTATTTAGAGGTTTTAATCCTTCATCCTGGTCCAAACCTTGGACCTAAGGTATGAAGGATCTTTAGGTACTCCCTAGCACGAGTCTTAGGATTGCTAGGCTTTTCTTTATCACTTCCATGACCACATCTTTGACTACGATGTTAGGTAGCTTTTTTGCGTATGTGGTCATGCTTTTTTTTACCACTCCAGTCGCTCCAACAACTATTGGTATAATCTCCACCTCCTCCACCCCCCACATTCTTCTTATGTCATACTTTAGTCTTACATATTTTACTTCCTTTTCTCTCTCATATAATGTTGCTCTATTGTCACTGCTTATTCCAATCTCTATAATATAGCATTTCTATGTTCTCTTCTCTTTTACTATTATGTCTGGTCGGTTATGTGGTGTAGGTATAGATGTTGGTATTGTATGGTCGTGTAGGATTATGGCTTCCTCATTTTCTATTATTGTGGCTGGTTTGTGCTGCCAGTATTTATCGGTATCTATTTCTTATATTTTCATGATTTAGCAAGTGGATTTTTAAACTTCTTTTCTCATTACATTCGAAGTTGCACTCAGAACGTTTAAATAACTTTACTCTTTTTTTCCTCTATATTTAGAGGTTTTAATCCTTCATCCTGGTCCAAACCTTGGACCTAAGGTATGAAGGATTTTTAGGTACTCCCTAGCACGAGTCTTAGGATTGCTAGGCTTTTCTTTATCACTTCCATGACCACATCTTTGACTACGATATTAGGTAGCTTTTTTGCGTATGTGGTCATGCTTTTCTTCACCACTCCAGTCGCTCCAACAACTATTGGTATAATCTCCACCTCCTCCACCCCCCACATTCTTCTTATGTCATACTTTAGTCTTACATATTTTACTTCCTTTTCTCTCTCATATAATGTTACTCTATTGTCACTGCTTATTCCAATCTCTATAATATAGCATTTCTGTGTTCTCTTCTCTCTTACTATTATGTCTGGTCGGTTATGTGGTGTAGGTATAGATGTTGGTATTGTATGGTCGTATAGGATTATGGCTTCCTCATTTTCTATTATTGTGGCTGGTTTGTGCTGCCAGTATTTATCGGTATCTATTTCAAAATTGTATTTTTGGCATAATTTCATATGAATCATATTGCAAATTGTGTTATGTCTATCTGTGTATAATCCCATTCGTAGCAGTGTTTCGCATCCTGTCAAAATATGGTTTACTGTTTCTGTTTTTTCCTTGCACATTCTGCATTTTTCCGTGATTTCCTCCTTCTCTATATTTTTCCTGAACCAGTTTGTTCTTAGTATTTGATCTTGTGCCGCTATTAGTGTTCTCTCGTCTTCTTTTTTTAGGTATCCTCCTGTTAAAGGTTCCACTGTATGTTCCTTATCGATGTAGATCTGGTCCAGTACATCTATCCTGAAGTATTTTCCACATACATGCTCCTTCCATTTGGTGATATCATTATTTATTCTTGCCTGTTTGTATTTGTCTTTCAGGTCTTTTATTTTCTTTCCTACTTCTGTTATGTTTCTGAATTCTTCTACCTCAATCTCTACTCCTTCCAGGTAATCCTTTTCTTTTTTTGTATTTGATGTTGTTGGGGGTTTCATCATCTCGTGCTCATACACCCATCTCATAAATTTACTTTCTCTACTCTCTAAATATTTGCTTAAACCTATTATCTGTTTTATATATTCTATCCATTTGTGAACCCCATTCCTCCTTCATTTCTAGGTACATATAAATCCTTGGTATGCATTGGTTTTTGTAGATTATCTTATGGGCATGTAGCATTTTTCTTGTTTTTACGTCTATCCCATTTATCTCATGTTGGAACCAATCTATTATACCAAAGCTGTATGTGAGGACGGGGACTGCCAGAGTTCTTAAGGCAATAATTTTATTTTTTGGTTTTAATTCTGATTCTAATGCTTTTCATTCTTTTTATATATTCTTTTGTTATTTTTTCTTTCATCTTTTTTGACTCTATTTCATCAGACTCTTCAATTCCTAGATATTTGTAAGTATTGCCTTGTTCTAATTCCCGTATCATTTATCCTTATATTACCAGCTTCTGTTCTTCTTCCTTTTTTGAGACTTACAAATGCACACTTATCTAACCCAAATTCCATACATATATCTCTGGAATATCGCTTTACAACCTCTACCTGTTTTTCCGATTCCTTTTTATTTGGAGCATATAATTTTATGTCATCCATATAGAAAAGGTGTGATATTTTTCTTGCCTTTTTCTCTCTCATTGAATTAATTCTATAACCATTTTCCAAGTTATTTATTAGTGTGCTTAGGGGATTGAGAGCCAGTATGAACAACAGCGGGGAAATAGAGTCTCCCTGAAAGATACCTCTTTTTATTTTTATTCCTTCTATTTTTATTTGCCCTTTTTCATATGGCAGTACCAGGTCTGTCCTCCATTTCTTCATTGCTTCATCTATGAAGTCTATAACCAGCTCATTAATTTTGTAGATCTTAAGTACTTCCTTAATCCACTTATGAGGGACGCTATCATATGCCTTCTTGTAATCGATCCATACCATACTGAGATGTTTCTGCCCTTTTCTACTATTTTCCATAATCATCTTGTTTATTAATAACTGATCCTTTGTTCCATAACTTCCTTTACTGCATCCTTTTTGTTCTTCATTAATTATGTCGTTTGCTTCTAGGTGTGTTGCTACCCTTTTCGTCATGACTCCAGTAAGTATTTTATATATGGTTGGTAAGCATGTGATTGGGCGGTATTTGCTCGCTAATTCTGTTTCCTCATTTTTTGGAATTAATGATGTAATTCCACTAGTGAGCCATTCTGGAATTTCTTCTTGTTTTTCTATTAGTTTGTTAAAACTTTCTGTTAGAGGTTTTATTAGTACTTTTAGTTTCTTTAACCATACATTATGTACTTGATCTTTTCCTGGTGCTTTCCAACTTCCACTCCTTTTAATAGTACTTTTTACTTCATTTTCTGTAATTCTTCCACCTTCCATTGGTATAATCGCAGTTATTTGGGGGTTGTCTACCATTTCTCTTTTCCACTCGGCCTCATTATTAGGATTAACTTCACTTTCATAAATTTTCTTCCAGAATCGCTCAACTTCTTCTTTAGGTGGTGGTTTTTCTACTTTAATCGTATCCTTTCTTAATCTCTATAAAGTTTTGCCGGGTCCTCTCTAAATATTCTATTCTGTATTTTTTCTTTTTCTGTTTTTTTCATATTTTTGTCTTTTTTTTAACAATTGCAGCTAGTATTAGTTTTCTTCTTCCTTCCTATTGCATGAACAAGTAGGTCCCCATTTTCCACCCTCTCTCTATATAGTAAATTCTGCACTTTTCTTCTTGTGGTGGTGGCAGTAACTTCTCCATTTTGGAATGCAGACAGCATTGATATTTCTTTTCTTAGGTTTTCTATTTCTTTATCCATTCTGATTTTCCAGGGTGGTTTTATTTCTCTTTGTTTAGTTCTATTTGTTTTTATAGTTCCTTTGGTTTTAATTCCTAATGTGTCCGCTATTGCTCTAGCAGTAGCATAATATAGCCGGTTTATTTCAGTGATATCACAATTTGGTGGTATAATCTGGGGAAGCATTTTGTCAGCAATTCCTGCATATTTATTTAGAAGCCTGTAATTACTGATCTTGTTTATTCTTAACCTTTTTTCTATTCCTAGATGTATATCTTCCTCTCTAGCTTAAGAATATGTTGTTTTAAGTGTTCTTTCCGCTTACACTCATAGCTTAAATCGAAAACATTTCATTACCTAGATTAAATTTCGATGCTTTAGCATGTGTTGTTTTAAGTCTCCTTTCCGATTGCATTCATATTCGCACTCAGAACATTAAATAATTTTTTTCCTCGTCCTTTAAAATGTGTTTTTAAGCTTCCTTTATGATTGCATTCATAGCTGCACTCAGAACATTTAAATAACTTTATATTTTCATGATTTAGCAAGTGGATTTTTAAGCTTTCTTTCTGATTACATTCATAGCTGCACTCAGAACATTTAAATAACTTTACATTTCCTTTAAAGCATGTGTCTTTTTAAGTGTTCTTTCCGATTACATTCATAGCTGCACTCAGAACATTTAAATAACTTTATATTTCGATGCACAAGCAAGTGGATTTTTAAACTACTTTTCTCATTACATTCATAGCTGCACTCCAAACATTTAAACAATTTTTCATTGTTGTGAATTAGCAAATGCCTCTTTAGCTTTGATTTGAAATTACTTTCATAATTGCAATGGTCACATTTAAACTTTCTTTTGTTATGTATCTTTAAATGGCTTTTCAACTCATCTTTGCTTTTAAAACTAAAATTACAAAATCTGCAACTGAGGTTTCCTAGATGACTCTTTTTAATGGTTTGATCAAGCGTTACTGACGTTTGAGGTCTCCTTCTTGAACTACTTTTCATTTTGGAACCCTTTTCTTCTTCACCAGCATCGCCAAGGAGTGTCTGCACAAATCAAAATCAAAAAAATTATAATATACATGCAGTATAGTTTATATATTTTATAAGAATGCGTATTAGATAGTGTGGCTCACTCTTTAAATATTAACTTCAAAACATGTTAAAGTTAACATTTAAAGATTTAATAGGTAATATAAAAATTTGTGTGTAACACAACGTATTGATTATTATTATTATTATTATTATTATTATTATTATTATTATTATTATTATTATTATTATTATTATTATTATTATTATTATTATTATTATTATTAAGTGCTATCTTAAGTTATTATTTTACTTTACATTGAACTTAATAATCAAAATTTATTGAATAATTGGTAAATGTTTTATTTGTCAGAGCGATACCTTCATTACTGGTTTCAATTTGAAAGACGACCCGACCTTGACCTGACCCACTCAACAGCAAAATACTTTATGATAGAATGGTGGCCTTGGAGCAACCCATCTTTGATCTTTCTCGTATCTCTTGACATGAACGGACCCGACCTGACCCGACCCTGACCCACTCAACAGCAAATACTTTATGATAGAAAGGTGGCCTTGAGCAACCCATCTTTGATCTCTCTCTCTTCTTTGATCTTTCTCGTATCTCTAATTGGGGCAAAGAAAACATGGTTGTTTTCAATGCCTCAAAACCCACTTCCTTCATACTCAGCATAATCTCTCTCTCTCTCTTTGATCTTTCTCGTATCTCTAATTGGGGCAAAGAAAACATGGTTGTTTTCAATGCCTCAAAAAACCCACTTCCTTCATACTAAGATGACTTTCTTATTCTTGATCTTTTATCTTACTATAAAGAACATGAGCATCAGTAATAAAACCACAATTAAGCAGTCAAGAAGCATCTCTCTTCTTCTCTCTCCTCTCTTCTCTCCCATTTTGATCTTCCTGGTGTAGGTCTTCTCATCTGGAAGAAGTGCTATTGAGTCAATGCTCTAAACCAATTTGCTACTCTGGTACAATTCTCTCTCTCTCTCTTCCTCATCTTTTGATCTTTCTCATCTGGTTGTGTTAAAGAAAAACATGGTTGTTTTCAAAGCCTCAAAACCCACTTCCTTCATACTCAGCATAATCTCTCTCCCATCTTGATTCCCTTCTCGTATTCCTAATTGGGGCAAGAAAACATGGTTGTTTTCAATGCCTCAAAACCCACTCTCCCTTCATACTCAGCATAATCTCTCTCTCTCTCCCCCCAACTTTGATCTTTCTCGTATCTTCAATTGGGGCAAGAAAAACATGATTGTCTTCAATGCCTTAAAAAAAACTTTCTTCATACTCAGCATAATCTCTCTTCTCTAATTAGCAAAGAAAACATGGTTGTTCTCAATGCCTCAAAAACCCACTTCCTTCATACTCAGTATAATCTCTCTCTCTCTCACCCATCTTTGATCTTTCTCTGTATTCTAATTGGGGCAAAAGAAAACATGGTTGTTTTCAATGCCTCAAAACCCACTTCCTTCATACTCAGCATAATCTCTCTCTCCCATCTTTGATCTTTCTCGTATTCTAATTTGGGGCAAAGTGAAAACATGGTTGTTTTCAATGCCCTCAAAACCCACTTCCTTCATACTCAGTACACCCCTCTCACCTTTGATCTTTCTCGTATCTCTAATTAAAGGTAAAAACATGGTTGTTTCAATGCCTCAAAAACCCACTTACTTCATACTCAGCATAATCTCTCTCTCTCTCTCCCATCTTTGATCTTTCTCGTATTTCTAAAATGCCTCAAAAACCCACTTCTTTCATACTCAGCATAATCTCTCTCTCCACCCTTTGATCTTTTTCGTATTTAATTTAAAAAGAAAACATGGTTGTTTTCAATGCCTCAAAACCCACTTCCTTCATACTCGGCTAATCTCTCTCTCTCTCTCTCCCATCTTTGATCTTTCTCGTATCTCTAATTGGGGCAAAGAAAACATGGTTGTTTTCAATGCCTTAAAAACCCACTTCCTTCATACTCAGCATAATCTCTCTCTCTCTTTCTCATCTTTTGATCTTTTCTCGTATTTCTAATTGGGGCAAAGAAAACATTAGTTTTCAATGCCTCAAAACCCACTTCCTTCATACTCGATCTTTCTCGTATCTCAAATTGGGGCAAAGAAAACATGGCGTTTTCAATGCCTCAAAACCCACTTCCTCTTCATACTCAGCATAATCTCTCTCTCTCTCTCTCATCTTTGATCTTTCTCGTATCTCTAATTGGGGCAAAGAAAACATGGTTGTTTTAAATGCCTCAAAAAACCACTTCCTTCACACTCAGCTTAATCTCTCTCTCTCATCTTTGATCTTTCTCGTATCTCTAATTGGGGCAAAGAAAACATGGTTGTTTTCTATCAATGCCTCAAAACCCACTTCCTTTATACTCAGCATAATCTCTCTCTCTGATCTTTCTCGTATCTCTAATTGGGGCAAAGAAAACATGGTTGTTTTCAATGCCCAAAAACCCACTTCCTTCATACTCAGCATAATCTCTCTCTCTCTCTCTCCCATCTTTGATCTTTCTCGTATCTCTAATTGGGGCAAAGAAAACATGGTTGTTTTCAATGCCTCAAAAACCCACTTCCTTCATACTCAGCATAATCTCTCTCTCTCTCTCTCATCTTTGATCTTTCTCGTATCTCTAATTGGGGCAAAGAAAACATGGTTGTTTTCAATGCCTCAAAAACCCACTTCCTTCATACTCAGCATAATCTCTCTCTCTTTGATCTTTCTCGTGCAGTTGAAAACATATTGTTTTCAATGCCTCAAACCACTTCCTTCATACTCAGCATAATCTTCTCTCTCTCTCTCTCTCTTCATTTTCTGTTAAAGAAGCATGGTTGTTTTCAATGCCTCAAAACCCACTTCCTTCATACTCAGCATAATCTCTCTCTCTCCCATCTTTGATCTTTCTCGTATCTCTAATTGGGCAAAGAAAACATGGTTGTTTTCAATGCCTCAAAACCCACTTCCTTCATACTCAGCATAATATCTCTCTCTCTCTCTCTCTCTCTCATCTTTGATCTTTCTCGTATCTCTAATTGGGGCAAAGAAAACATGGTTGTTTTCAATGCCTCAAAAACCCACTTCCTTCATACTCAGCATAATCTCTCTCTCCCATCTTTGATCTTTCTCGTATCTCTAATTAGGGCAAAGAAAACATGGTTGTTTTCAATGACTAAAAAACGCACTTCCTTCATACTCATAATCTCTCTCTCTCTCCCATCTTTGATCTTTCTCGCATCTCTAATTGGGGCAAAGAAAACATGGTTGTTTTCAATGCCTCAAACACTCAGTTCCTAGCATAATTCCTCTCTCTCTCTCCCATCTCTCTCTCTCGTATCTCTAATTGGGGCAAAGAAAACATGGTTGTTTTCAATGCCTCAAAAACCCACTTCCTTCATACTCAGCATAATCTCTCTCTCTCTCTCTCTCTTCATCTTTTGATCTTTCTCGTATCTCTAATTGGGGCAAAGAAAACATGGTTGTTTTCAATGCTCAAAAACCCACTTCCTTCATACTCAGCATAATCTCTCTCTCTCTTTCTAATCGTGGTTAAAGAAAACATTATTGTTTTCAATGCCTCAAAAACCCATTTCCCCTCATACTCAGCATAATCTCTCTCTCTCTCTCTCTTCACCATAGTAAAGAAAACATGGTTGTTTTCAATGCCTCAAAACCCACTTCCTTCATATTCAGCATAATCTCTCTCTCTCGTCCCATCTTTGATCTTTCTCGTATTTCTAATTGGGGCAAAGAATACATGGTTGTTTTCAATGCTCAAAAACCCACTTCCTTCATACTCAGCATAATATTTCCTCTCTCTCTCTCTCTCATCTTTGATCTTTTCTCGTATCTCTAATTGGGGCAAAGAAAACATGGTTGTTTTCTAATGCCTCAAAACCCACTTCCTTCATACTCAGAGTAAGCTAGCTCAGGGTTAATTTTTTACTGTAATTCTAATTGAGGCAAAGAAAATTTCGAATGCATTCGACACATCAAGATCAATTTCCTTCATACTCAGCATAATCTCTCTCTCTCTCTAATTGGGGCAAAGAAAACAAGGCTTGTTTTCAATGCCTCAAAACCCACTTCCTTCACACTCAGCATAATCTCTCTCTCTCCCATCTTTGATCTCTTCTCGTATCTCAATTAGGCAAAGCAGCATGGCTGATTTCACGCCTCAAAACCCACTTCCTTCATACTCGGCATAATCTCTCTCTCTCTCTCCATCTTTGATCTTTCGTATCTTCTAATTGGGGCAAAGAAAACATGGCTTGCTTCAATGCCCTCAAACCCACCTCCCTTCATACTCAGCATATCTTCTAATTGGGGCAAAGAAAACATGGTTGTTTTCAATGCCTCAAAACCCACTTCCTTCATACTCAGCATTCTCTCTCTCCCCCATCTTTGATCTTTCTCGTATCTCTTATTTGGGGCAAAAGAAAACATGGTTGTTTTCACGCTGCCTCAAAAACCCACTTCCTTCATACTCAGCATAATCTCTCTCTTCTAATTGGGGCAAAGAAAACATGGTTGTTTTCAATGCCTCTAAAAACCCACTTCCTTCATACTCAGCATAATCTCTCTCTCACTCATCTTTGATCTTTCTCGTATCTCTAATTGGAGCAAAGAAAACATGGTTGTTTTCAATGCTTCAAAACCCACTTCCTTCATACTCAGCATCACACAACTACATCTTCTTCTTTCAAAACACAACTCAAACCTCCTCCTCCTCTCTTAATATTATTCTTGGGATTTCTACTTTTATTCATGATCTTCCTTAGAAGGATCACGTGATCTTTTTGAATGATCACATTATCTTTGCTGTAATAATCGGATCTTCTAAAGAGAAGGTTGAGTGTTCTGAGGAGCCTCTTGGAATTAAAGGCAAAGGTTTAAGCAACAAATTCAGACTTAGCAGAAGGTAATACACCTGTGGAGTCGTTACAATAAACAAGAGGAAGGAGCAAAGATAGAGTTATAGAGTTATCACTTATGGTAGAGTAATGAATGAGTGGGAGGAAGAGGAACCAGAAAAAAATTATTTTTAAATGGACAGAAATTCCACAATTTTGTCATGAAATATTAACAGCATGAAACTCTCTAATTTTATGAAGACCGCATCCTTGTGAGGAATGCACAAGAGCAGTCGGAGTTACTGGCAAGCACGAATTCACTCAATAATTTGTACAAATAAGTATGAAAAAAAATTCACCTATAAAATTCGTGTTAATAATAATGATAAATTTTTTTAGTATTCTTGCTGGTAACTCACCACTGCACGTAAAAACTGAAATACTGTGTTAGCAGAACTAACAACAGGGAAAGTTCCTACACAAAAAGAGAAAAATAAACGGTGCCAAGATGTTTAAATTTTATAAAGGATGTTCAGCTCATGGAGGAAAGCAAAAACTTTGCCACTTCGAAAGTGAGGGAAGTCAGATAAAATATGAGCAAGGCGATTCCGGAAAGGAATGGTAAGTATGTCAGGGAAGAACTTGAGTAGGATGTTTGAGACTGCGTCGCAACCTACAAATATGTAGGCGATAGTATGAGGATCACACGAAGAACAAAACGAACAGGCTGGGGATCCTCTCTCACCATGTGAAGGTCATGCCAGATAATGGTGTGTCCAATTAGTAAACAACGACTCGATAGCCATCAGGATTGAGGAGGAGATTGGGAAGACTCAGAAAAGAGATCAAAGGATACGTAGGGGAGGAGATTGAGAAGACTCCCAAAAGAGACCAGGAATACATAGGGTAGTGAGGAGGAGATTGGGAAGACTCCCAAAAGAGACCAGGAATACATAGGGTAGTGAGGAGGAGATTGGGAAGACTCCCAAAAGAGACCAGGAATACATAGGGTAGTGAGGAGGAGATTGGGAAGACTCCCAAAAGAGACCAGGAATACATAGGGTAGTGAGGAGGAGATTGGGAAGACTCCCAAAAGAGACCAGGAATACATAGGGTAGTGAGGAGGAGATTGGGAAGACTCCCAAAAGAGACCAGGAATACATAGGGTAGTGAGGAGGAGATTGGGAAGACTCCCAAAAGAGACCAGGAATACATAGGGTAGTGAGGAGGAGATTGGGAAGACTCCCAAAAGAGACCAGGAATACATGAACAGGAAAAATATAAGAAGAAAAATAATCATAATAACTACAAGAAAAATAAAAAAAATAATAATAATAATAATAATAATAATAATAATAATAATAATAATAATAATAATAATAATAATAGAAACAATGACAATAATAAGATAATAAAAATAAAATAATAAGGGAGGGGAGTAAACAAAAACAAAAAACTGAAAGTGGCTCTTCGCAGGCACTAGTGCCCCAGCCCCCTCTCTCGACGAGACGAGGGGGCACCTTCGTGAGGGGGATAATAAATACGTAATCTTTAAGTCTTCTTCTTCCCTTCATTTTCTTGAATTATAATATCTATGTCCCTTGAATCCCCCTCTTCCTCCCATCACAAGTTTTTCATGCGGCAGCTGGGTTTGGGTCACGCTATTACTTATTTATACCCTAGAAATGCTCATGCATGCCTCGGATTCCCGGTGCATGTTTGAGTACCCTACCCTCAGTTATGGGGTAGTAATGGTGGTGGTGGTAATGATAGTGGTGGTGGTGATTGATTAATGGATTTTATGTTCTTTTCTGTTTTAGGTAGAGAGAGTGATGTAAGTAGGTCTGAAGTAGAAGAGAAAATTGGCAGTAAAAGATTCAAGCAATAAAGACATTTGGAACTAGCAGTAGTAGTAGTTGAAGCGGCGCACGAAAACGCGCGAGCGTTTCACGATAAATGCGAAAACGGTTAAACACCCAAATTCC